>JAXGGA010000586.1:0-209522 GCA_038373865.1 Uloborus plumipes
AATACAGTAGTGTGGGTCCTTACCCCAGATTTTTTCTTGCAACAGCAATTTTTAACATGTATCAGTACACTGTAAAAAGTGAATGTTTTTACAGTATAATACAGTTAATTTTATAGTAATAAAATGTAAAAATTATGAATTTTACAGTAATAAACTGTAAAAATTGTGAATTTTACAGTAATAAATTGTAAAATCGTTACTTTTATAGTGCTAAACTGCAAAATGCTAATTTTACAGTAATAAACTGTAAAATTACTAATTTAACAGTTTATTATCTTGAATTTTAGTTTTCAACAGGAACCCTGCTTATACTGTTATATTTACAGTATAATACAGCTAAATTTTACGGCAATAAACTCTAAAATTGCTAACTTTACACTTGGAAACTGTAAAATTGTTGGTTTTGTTGTTTATTACGGTGCATTTTACAGTTTTAAATTGGAACCTCTACTGCCAGTATTATAGTGTAAAAACAACATTTCGTTTTTTGCATTCACACATATAGGGCTGCGGGGTGATGTCTCTTGCCTGTCTCTATTTCTTCTCTATCTCTACTAATAATAAAGCTGAAGGTGGGTATGTCCTTCTTTCTGTCTGTCTGTCACGCGCGTAGCGCCAAAACCGTTCGGTCGATTTTCATGAGATTCGGCACAAAATTAGTTGGTTGCATGGAGTTATGCACTCACCACTAAGCGATTTTTCGAAAAATTCTATTTCGTTCTTTTTCTATTCGAATTCTTAGCGAAAATTCGATAAAATAAGGAAGAAATATTTCATACATATTTTCAAGTCTTATGTTATTCGAAAGCTTGAAATTTTCTGCTAAAAATTATGTCAGTTTGTAGTTTCTACGAGCATTAGAAGAGCTGTAATAATTGTTTTTAGAATCCCGGAAATTCAAGGTTTACCTTCAGCAAAGCAAGCCAAACGATTCCAAAACGGTTAAGCTCGAGAATAAAAGTTGTTTGAAAATAAAGATGAAATGAAATATTTTATCAACGGAAATCAACTTTTCATGTTGTTACCATGGTTACGTTTTTATTTCGTTTATTTGTTTCGTTCCTTTTCCCTTAATAGTTTTAAAAAATGTATTTGTTTTTGTAGCAATCCAAACTCCAAGCCTTATTGAAATTAGTCAAATGAAATATGATAAAACCCTGATAAGATGGCACCTGTCAATCAAATGAGAAATCGAGTCCTTTCCTTAAAATAGGTAGAGAAGGAAGAAACTGACGCGTACCATTTTTGTGAGTTTAGAGACATTTTGGCGATCTTACAGGTTGTATAGAAGAGGGAATAATTCTTTAACCAAATGAGGTCAAAAAAGAGACAACATGATAGCGAAACATTCCAAATGTATCGTCTGCAAGACATATTTTACTTCATTATTAATTCATTTCAATATAAATTGCAGTGAATGGTTTGTGTGAACGAATGTAGCTTTTATCGTTTGCTGGTTTATGTTTGTCGAAGTTTATTGTTTTTATTACCATTGTGAAGAATAATGCACGAAATTTCTATGACTAATACTTAAAATTTTTAGGATCAGTTGAGTTAAAAAAAAAAGTGCTCCAGACATATTTTGCAATGTGATTATTTATTGTTGGACTGTAATTTGCAGCAGTAATTGCATTTAATGAAAGACAATATTAAAAGTAATTTTTTGGCGACTTTTTTACAATTTGGCATTCAATTCTATTTTAATATATTTACTTGTATCGTATTGCGATATTGCAACGTTCTTTCTAAAATGAGTCATTTCGGAAAATGTATTATTCTGTTTTTGAAGTTAGGAAAGAAAACTTTCTTCTTCTTTTAAACTTTAATAAGATTTCTGTTGGTTTCTGTAAGCAACAAAATTGTTCTAATTTTCTCTTTTGCCTTATTTTTGTGCACTTCCCCTTGGGGTTGCATTCGAATGTCCCCAAGGGGGTGTTTTACCTCTTTTATAGGGTAAATCAATTACTTTCAATGCAGACAAAAGTGGCATGAATTGGCGCTACCACTTGGCGATATATCGCCAAGCTTTTGGTCGCCAAGTGTTTGACGCCAATTTTCTAAAATGTTTTATTTCGGAAAATGTAATATTTTATTTTTAAAGCTTGGAAAGAAAACTTTCTTCTTCTTTTAAACTTTGGTAAGACTTCTGTTGGTTTCTGTAAGCAACAAATTGTTCTCATTTTCTCTATTGTCTTATTTTTGTATCATACTTTGAAGGGATTATAGCTGAATTATAACTAAAATAGAGTATTTTTTCTGCTATATCATTTTTTTACAAATGGACTTTTGTTTTTATACCCCTGGCAAAGCCGTGCGGGTACCGCCAGTGTGTAATAAAGAAGTGGGGAGTAAAAAAGTGAATGGTTTCGGCCATTACAACTAGTTTTTAAAAGAATTATTAGGGAAGGCCCTCGCTTATTTCAACTGCCTGCGCTAGTGTTGGGTAAAGATATTTGATTTTATCGTGTCTTACATCTATGGTTTTTCTATTATTTATCGATAATTTTCAAGAAAAAAAATCTTTATTGCCTATTTCCGAATTTTCAAGAAGGAGTATTCAGTAAAATTTTCAAGCAAAAGCATTTTAACTTCTTACGGGAAGAAAACAGAACTGACTCTAAATACGCATACACTTTCACTTGTTTACAGACTCATGAAAAATACATGAAGTTAGGTAATTTGTAAACTTAAGGAAAGAAGAATAAATTTCTCTAGGTGTATGGTGACCGTCGAAAAGAATGAAGAAAGGAATAAATTGAGCTTTGATTAAGACGTTAATTACGACGATCATTTCGCTGACAAGTAGTCGGATGCTGGTGTACAATGTACATGCTTTTAGGAAACGAGCGTCGTTAAAACATCCGAGTGAATAGCAACGACCGTTGCTTAGCTGTAGCTAAAACCTCCTTATCTTTTGTAGTGTTAAATATTAAAATATTTTTAGAAAACTATGTCATAATCACCACCTTTGAAATTTCATACATTCAGCTAATAAAGTTAGTTTACAAACTTAGATAAAAGGGATATTTGTCCGGAAATACTGTGATCACTTGCTTTTTTCAGCCTAAATTTCATTTGGCTCTCTCTCACGGGCAGACATACACACTGTAAAAAAAAAGTTGTTTTTGCAGTATAATGCAGCTGTTTGTACAGTAATTTTACAGTAATGAACTGTAAAATTGCTGTTTTTATAGTAGTAGACTGTAAAGTTGCTAGTTTGCGATAATAAATTGTAAAATTGCAAGTTTCACAGTTTATTACTGTGTATTTTACAGATTCAAACTAGAAACTCTGCTGCCAGTATTATACTGTTGTTTTTACAGTAGTAGACTGAAAAATTACTAGTTTACGATAATAAATAATAAAACTGCAAAGTTTCAGTTTATTACTGTGCATTTTAGTTTTAAACTAGAAACTCTGCTACCAGTATTGTACTGTTGTTTTTACAGTATAATACAGCAAACTTTATGGTAATATTGCTAATTTAACAGTAACAAACTGTAAAATAGCTAGTTTTATAGTTTATTACTGTGATTTTACAGTTTTAAACTAGAACCTGTGCGGCCAATATTTTACTGTAAAAACAACAGCTTATGTTTTGCAGTACACACACACGCATGTACACACTTACCCCCCCCCCCCCCCCGCGAGCGCTTACACACAGAATTTTAATCATTATTTAAAGAGAGAAGTGATAATCGCACTAAGAAGTTTGAACAAAAGTAAGAGAAATTTGATGCAGTTTTAAATGCAAACTGCAAAAATAAAATGAACTAAAAGCCTTTTTGAAATAATTCATTAATTAACCAATTTCAACACTGTTGCCATAAAGTTTGGAAATTCAACGCACTGTTTCACAGTAAGGGATGATAGAAAAGGTTTTAAAATATCAAAAGCAGCAATGCCTAATAAAGCTATTGCAACCTAAGTAGTTTGAAATCTTCTTAAGTAAATTTCTTTTCACCAAATGAAAAAATACCATTTTCAATAAATACAATGAAATCCATCTTCGGAGCAAATTTTATGAGATTATATTTTATTTTGTTTTAAATATATAACAAAACTTTTAAAACATTATTTGCTGAAGCGGCTTTTTTTCTGCAGACAATGCAAATGGTTTGAAGATTTGCTTTCTAAAATCCATTTCAAAGTCTAAGACCCAAGATTTAGTTCTTTATATCGCTGCTGTAAAAATCCAGGGACATAGAATTAGCTTTTAATGTGTTTTGTACGAAGTCGATCCCATCGTTGAATGGAAAGCATTTTTAGAGATTACGCGCAAGATTTTCCATTAACTTATGCGAAGAAATTCAAAATGTTTAGAGTTTTTCTTTTTATAAAATGGCGATAATAGTAGCTTGTATTTCTGAGTAATAGAAAGACTTCTAATGACTTCAGCGTCGCATTTTGATGTTGTTAATAGTTAGTAAAATTTAAATATTAATTTTTCCCAATTGAATTAACTGAAACAAGACTTATTGTATAATAGTTTTTTACTTTGGTTCCTTGTTTAGGGTAATTTTTAAAACGTTAGTGTTTATAGCTTAAATATTTTAAACTAACTCTCTAATTTTCTTCGACAGACACAAACTTATTTAAGTATACTGAGCACTAGGACAACTTTTTGTAAAATGCCAATGACCATTAATAAATTTGGAAATTCTTGTCAGTGCTAAATTATGTATCTCGAGGGAAAAAATTACAGATAGCGTGAAAAAAATTACGCAATTTTATCGATGTAAGCTAATGGCTTCATTTACCATTGGTTCATTATGTAAAATTCGTTAATTTTATCATACTGTCAATCCTTTTCTCAAAATACGAAATTGCAATCCTTAGCTCCAATTGAAATCGAAATTTTTCTAATGCTCTAAGTATACCATATGGCAACTTTTTGGCACTGTTGAAACTGAAGATGATTAGTTTTTATCGATTTAAAAAAAAAAAAAGTGATAAAATTTACGAATTTTGAAATTTCCCAAAGGTAACTGAAGCCATAGATCCACATCAATAAAAATTTGCCCTCGCAAATAAAGGATACTATATGGACATTTTTAGGTACTGTGGGAACTAATTATTCCTATTTATTATTTTTTTGGAAAAACGATAAAAATTAACGAAATAATGAATGACCAATAAAGCTACTGATGATATTAATTCAGATGCACAAAATTTTGAACGCATAATAACACTAAAATAAAGCAACTTTTCAGCACTATTGGAAATTGTGTAAGAAAAAGTTTGCTTCAATGCCCAATTCTCCATATGATTCCTGGTTTAGTTAACCCCTTCCAGGCTCATTTTATTTCAGGATTACGGATAAAAAAATGTAAATTTTTTTATGCTTATTTTCATACATACATATCTTTTTAAACATAATAGCATCATTCGCATACAACATTTCCTAAAAATAAATGTAAAAATATCTACTTAAATAAATGAGTAATAAATGAGTATTTACCTGTAAAGTTGGCTTTCTGTATGGCAGAAATCATTATACTTTGAAGTTGGCGCCTACTCTTATCTTAAATCGACAGCTCAAAACACTGTATAGTGCAGCAACAATAGTAAATAAAAGCATCCGAAACCATAAAAGGGACATGTGAAATAATTCGGGAAAGATTGGTTGTGCAGTGTTAATTTTCACAGTGCCCGAGCTACACTCGGGATGAGCCAGAATGGTACATTTCGCTTGCCCGAGTCCAGCTCGGGAAAAGCCGGGAAGAGGTTAATTTTTAAGTAAATAACGAGTTGATGTAATACAAAATTATTTTCAGAAATGAGTTTTTTTCCATGTCTTTGACACATTAAAATATTTTTGATACATAGGAAACAATTCCGTTCTCTTTAAATGCTGAACAAGTTTTTACTTCAAGAATTATTGCAGTTTAAAATAAGTTTTTTAAATTTTTTATTTTTCTTTTTGCAAGTACTGACGCATTTTTTTAACAGAATTATTTTATGCTGTTAAAGATAGAAATCAGAAATAAAGTCTTGTGCAGATGCCATAGTGATTTCTAGCCTGTCAAAATATGAATGAATAGGCCTAAAAATCTTGCGCAAAACGTTTACCTTCAAATAAAAGCTATGCTTAATTTTTTGTCCTGCGCTTTGCTTAACTACTGTTGATCCCGCTTAGCAAAATAGCCATTTTGCCACGAAAAAATATGATAATAAGCGGGATATTCCATTATCCGGGATAAAAATAATGCATTACAATAGTTTATTATATTAAGCGGGATATTGTTTTAACCGATATTCTAATAAGTGGGCTCCACTGTACATTATTAATGTTTTTCATATTGATCCTGCTTCTCAAAGATCAATTAAAGACTTTTGAAAAAGATCCCAATAGTTTAAAATATAGTTTAAAATGTACTCTTGTGAGTAAATTATTCTCTTCGCGAAAATGTGTCATTAATTAAACATAATCTACGTCCAAGAACAGGGTGTCTCATTTTATAAAATTACTCCTGGTGTGCCTCATAATTGCTGTAATTAATATTACCGGGCCAGATTAGTTCAATAATGAATGTATCATAAAGTGATCCAATTTTTAGTCAATTCAGTAATTTCTAGGAAACTGCAATATTTAATTAATAGTCAGAAAATTAAACTTTCGTGTGTGATACGCTTTCGTCAAAGCGTATTTGAAGTTGTGAATATCAAAACACAATAGAACATTTTGCCATGTTTCGATCAATATTCATGTTGTTGTGGTCGTGTCACAGTTTTATTATTAACTAGTGGATATGCCTGGCGTCGCACGGGTTAAAATGCAACATGCGAAATCCATGAAGGTTATTTTTGTGACAACGCGGTCAGTTAAATTGGTGTAAAGGACAATGAAATCAAACTTAAATGCATTATTTATCTCTAATGATTTTCTTAAAAATTTCGTTTCTAATTTTTAAAAAAATAAAAACAAAAGTATTATATAATTATTCAAACATGGTCGTCTCAATTGCATACGGAATAGGATTAATTTCTCTTAGGAATAGAAAACACATTCTGAAGTTGAAGGATAGTTACTCGTTATGAAGTGTATTTGGGTTTTTCTTTAAGCGTATCCACACAAATAGGCGGATTAAGCATCTATACAGAAACGAATACCTAACTTTATCGAATAATGGTAGTTAGAGCTACTGATAATCGTCTAAATGGTGCCGAAAGTATTTCAATACTTTGTTGAATATGCTTGTTTTCTTCATCAATGTTGCCACTTCTTGGAACCCAAACTATTGTCTTATTCGTCTCAAAATTCATATTCAAAAATTTCTCTATTCAAATAAGAATTTCAAAACCATTGGTTTGTTCACTACTTAGTTGTTTATGTATTAATGTAGTGCATAATAACAATGAACTTTTCTCAGATAGCTATCTTTTTTTCGTTCCGAAAATAAAATAAAGCAGATCTTTACAACACAGAAAGCTAATGTTAACGTCACACCTTGCAATAAAATAACAAAAATATTTATGACTATCGTAAAACAATTTTCCTTATTTTTGAATACTTTTACTTTGGCAGTTCTTCCGAAATAAGTGGATAATAATGAGTCCATCGAAGTTACTGATTCAGAGCCTATCATAATTACCTATTATTCTCTCATTTCTTTCAATAGAAGCGACAGATGGCGAATTTGCTTTTAAGTGATGAACGGCGATTACATAACTCTGCTTATCGACGTCTATTTTCTGCTTATGCGTAAATAGAAGCAACTTTACATGATTTGTTTTGAAAGAAAAATACCAGGGTCCAATTAAACTTATTTAAAATTAGTTCCATGATGATTTTTTTCCTTTTTACTGAGAAAACTGTAAAAGCTACAAATTTTAATGCGTAGTTATGTTATTGTGCATTTTTTTTTATCCATTGATGCAAACAAAAATACATTCAAGGGCTAACAAACTAAAGTTGAACAAGAAGACTGGCTGAAACTAAGTGAGCCTACTTTTTTTCTACTCTGCGTCTACGCGCATCCTAACCACAGCATTACGACACTGACAGAACAGGTCAGTTGCCTCAACTTTAATTAATTCACTTCAACTTCATTACGAACATCATTTATTTATTATTACCGAATCTAGCTGTAACAGGATGCCTCACTTCGTACTTTTACAGAAAATTAGCCTAAAAACTGCCTCTTGTTATTTCGGTTTATAAAAATAAATTAACCATCAGTTTTAAAAGCACATTTCCAAACTGAAGTGCTTGAAAGCCTCAAAACATAATCTTAAGAAAATTTAACAACCGAATAAGAACAGTGATTTGAAACCGTTAAGGCTTTTAATAGTCATAATACAAGTCATAATGCGCTTGTTTAACCACCTCAACATTAAAATGATATAATTTGACTAGTATTTATTCAAAAAATGCTAATTTGAGTTCTCTTTTTTAATTCAATAACCAAAGTTGAAAAAGAGAAATTAACAAATCTGCTTCGTAAATAAAGTGTATTTCACGCGATGAAGAACAATTTCATTTACACTGATATAATTTAGTTTATAACATTTTATGCAGATAAACATTAATTTAAAAAATAAAATATTGGCTATTTAGACATATATAGATAGATTTTAGGCATGATACCGTTACTTCGGCAAATATTTATTCAAGTAAATTACTAAAGTTCTTAACATCGCAATGTAAGAAAAGAAATTGTAAGTCTATAACAAGTACTCTTAAAACGTGTTTAAATGAGTTACAAATATCAATTAAGTTTTAAAAGCGAATGCAATTGAAATCTAAATTAGTGTAAAAAGCAATTTTGAGTCGCATAAACGTTTTCGTAGTAATACAAACATATTGATTTTACGCAACTCTTTCACTCTTACTATCCTTTCATTTTTAATGGATGCATAAATAAATAGCAAAAAATAAAAATAAAAAAAAACGCATTTTTAGAAAAGCTAAATGCAGCAGAGATGAAAAAAATCTAAAGGGCTGTTTAAATAAATAAAAACATAATAATGACTTTAAAAAGAATGTGAAATAAGATATAAATAAATTTGTCATACAAGAGAGCTGGTAAGAAAAAAATGTTTTTACAAGGAATTCTACGCATGACGAAACAGAAAAGTGTTGCTTTAAGTACTTAATAGGAAATCTGAGATACAAAAATAATTTTACACTCACCGCTAGTTTAAAACAATTCATTCAAAAATAAAAAAACTACAGAATTATATATCTTCAACTGAACCTAGCAGCATAATCTCATCGGCCAATGATCCTCCATTCATCGGAACCCGATGAAATTCTCATCGACCGATGATCGGATTCGATGAGTTCTCATCGGGAATTGCTCCAATATGTCTCATCGGCCAAACAGAATCCGAGCAGCAAAATCTGATGAGTTTTGCTCAAAATACGATGAGATTTGGAACAATTTACGAGCAGTGCAGTCCTGTGCCGATGAATTTAGGATCTATTTTGGATGCTCGGCTCATTTTCATCGGGAAAGTTGATCGGAAGGGTATCGCTTTCCAATGAAAAGTAGCTCATCGTAAACCGTGCTCGGATACTGATCGGAACGATGTCATCGTGCGCTACGGGATCAGTTTACGAGGAGTTCGATGATCGGCCGAGCAAAATCCGATGGGTTGATGCTACTTGGGGAGATTACAGTTTCCGAAACTAAAGCAAAATGCTATTCTGAGCATTGCAAAAATACTATTAAATATTTTTAACTGCCAATTAAGATGCGGAATTTTTTTATTTCGAAGTAAAATGCTATAGCAGAATATTTTCACCAATTATTATTGATTTTTTATATTACTTAAAAATGAAACTAATAATTTTAACGACACAAAACCCGTTTGTATTTTTCTGCTGACTCATATTTTATGCACAAAAACAAATAGTAGTGACTCAATTAAAAAAACTAATGTATTGTACACTAGAATATTTAAAAAAAAAAACATTGAAAAATCAATTTTAAAACAACTGCTAAGAAAAACTCTTCAAAATTTAGAAGTAAAACAGGATCAAATTATAATCCCTTATTAAATCATTAACAACAACTACATGTTTTAACTTCTTACAAATACTTTCTTTCTTAATTGTAACAAAATTAGGAAATTTTTGATACATCACACACCTCTCATTATTTTTATTATTTACGCACATTTATTATTTACGCACCTGTTATGTTGCGAACAAGGCTTGATTTAAATAAACTGCTATTTGCTTTTTACTTTTTGATGAGTTTACAAAGTTAGTTTGTCTTCTATAAAGTAAAGGAAAAAAGAATTTGGAGTCTAAGCACTGGAGCTATTTTCCACTATTGAAAGAAATGCTTAAAATTGGATTTGAGTAAAATTTTTGTTTCTTGCAATAAAAAAGAACTATTCTTTTCGTCTTTATTTTTAAACAAAACTTAGGGAAAAAATACTTACAAAGAAATAAATAACACGAAGCTTCCAGACACGCAACAGAGACATAAAAGAAAACAAATAACTTGTTTACAAAGCAATTTGTACTTGCGTATCGGTCAGCATTTAGAATTTAATATTCAGACAGAGGAAAACTGAAGAAATTGCACAATTAATGTTTCCCGGAAAACCGTTCCTTTATTTCGCAAAAAGTTTTCTCAAACACAATTTCTAAAGAATTCGTTATTATTTATTTTTTGAATAAATTTACATTTATTTCTTTTCAAATCTTAAAATATTTTAAATACTGAAAGTTGCATCTAGCTTTCTTTCCTTTATATTAGAATAGCCCTTAAAAGTTTTAGGTTCTCCGTTTAAAGCGAAATATTGATAAGAAAAATGTACCTCTTCAGCAGAAAATTTACATTAAGGCTAGTTGGATTAAGTTGTAAGTAGAGTTATTTCTTATGATTAGTTATCGTTTAGTAACGTTTTATTATTCAGCTAAATAATGAAAATAATTTATGTATCTCTTAGACACAAATTATTAACTTTTGGGGAAAAATTATACAGTTTTTTTCATTTCTTACCAACTCCCAACCTTCTTTAAGAGGCAATGAAAAAGAGTTATACAGCTCTTCACACCAATTTTTTGCATTTTGAGAGACAAAAAAAAAAAGGAGTTAGAGTCAAACTTGTCTATCTCGATTTTCACGGGACAGAATAAAAGTTCGAGATATAGAGGTTTCGAGATAGGGAGGTTGTGATAAAAGCTACAAATATAAGCAATTAGAACAAAGTCAAATACTTAATAGATGGTTTTTCATTGATATTGTAGAATATTTTATAGTATGACATGTTGTGAGTGCATGTTTTACTTATTTTCATGATTATATCCTTATTTATACCTATAAGTCTTTCAATAATTATGCAATAAATGATTTTTGTCTCCAAGTTTATACCTTTGATACAGATTTAACTGGAGATTAAATTCAAAAATGAGCCTTCGAAATTCGAGTTATGGAGGTTTTCAGGAAACTTCTTTCGAGATAAGCATGGAAAGAAACACTAAATTAATGTAGTAAAAGCAGGGAAACTGAAAAAGTTCGACATAGAGAGGTTTTCGAGATAGGCAGGTTCGAGATAAATAGGTTCGACTGTACATACCTTCTGCACCCCAAACATTGTACGTATTTCTTTCTCCAGAGAAGTATGTCTCTTAACATCAATATTTAGGCAAGGCTTTCTCTTTTTTTCCCACCGGATATGTCGATGGCAAAATAGTCAACACTTTACAAGTCAAGAATCAGTCGAAGTTTTATTTTTAAATCTGCAACAAAATCCCATTGGTCTCGTATTTCTCACAAGCTCATATAAAGTTTCGGTATTAGTCCTCAGATAATTTTATGGCACTGGTGAAATGGTTAATAGTTTGCATGTTAAGAAACAGTCAAAATCCAGCTGCAACTCTTACGGGAAAATAATATTCTGTTCTTACTTTTCACAGGAGTTCTTAACCCCTTTATAAAAATTATGTGGTGTTTAGCATTAGCGTTAAAGCCCCAGAGACCCTCATACTTTCCAATGGACTTTATCAGGTGACTAGAAAAAGGAAGCATTCATTTGAAAGTTTTAAGATCATTTTGTTTACTAATGAATGATATACAATTTGGGAAAGATTCTCTGGCAACGTACAGCACTTATGAAGTCATCAATACTCTATACGTTAAGTACGTAGTTGTAACATCTATGGTGAAATTACACTATTTTCAGACTCACCAATGCCCAATCTTTTAGTACAAAGCTTCTAAGTATGTCCATTTGTAGTATTCTATTTTAAGATTATTAGTCTTTTAAAGGTAATTTCTCCAAGTTATTTATTTTTTACTCTTTTATTAGATCTTTTACTTTCTTTTACGTTTTTTTATTTTTTTATTCTTTCTTTTGTACTGGAAAAATAGGCCAATAATTGGATAATATCTTTTTCCGGTTATTAATCACAATTTATGCTATTCATATTTGAAATATACATTATATTAACTTGAGTCTATTTAAAAATTTACTTGTTAAGGATGGATGTATTTATATGAAAGTAAATACCTGTCTCAGCGTCACTTATTTACAACGGAGATTTTGCTATCTCAAAATATTTAGTGCAATTAAGCGACGAGATTCTTCCCGTTATATTTCTAATATTTGTCAATAACAAAACCAAACAATATAAATATAAATGTATATCATATAAGCACGAAATTTTGAAAAATGGATAGACTTTTTTTTTTCAACCCAGCATAAAATCGTTAAAAAATTCTTCAGAAAAATTGATAATATCTAAAATCTGACTTTATAGTTATTTTTTCCTCCAGATAATGCGGTAATCAGTGCAAATTTTGGCTTCAAAGCTAGTGATAGGTTTGCAAAACCCTCCAGCATAACTTTGATAAATGACATTTTTCTTCTACTATCAAAAACCCAAAGGCATTTTTGCGAGCTTCAAACTAAGATAGAAGGCGCTCAATATACAAATTGTCTGAATGAACGTGTTTTATTTCCTAAGACTTTAATTATATCCAGTATTCTGAAGAAATTAATGCCTTCTTTTTTGTAATTAAACGCAACTTATTTTATTAGGAACATGCAAAATATGTTATCAGTTTCATTTCGAAACGAAATGTTTTTCATTCAGGCGAAAAACACACGTTATTAAAAACACTTGCTACATGCCACAGTAATGAATAAGTACTAGGTTTTGGATGCTTTGTGGATTAATTTTGTTATTCATTTGATGCAGTAATCAAAAATTTAAACCAAGCTCAAAAGGTTGGGAAATTTTGAAAAATTCTGTTTATTTCTGTATTCACATTAAATTTTCCTCCATAAAATATTTAATAGCATAGAAAACTAAAAACTATTTCCAAGGTTTTGAAAATTAAAAGCATTTGGTTTAGGACAGTCACACATGTATATACTTTGGTAGAAGCACCCAACGCACAACATGCTACAGTACTTTAACAATGTATCTGAAATAACGCGATAATATGTGCGTAAAGTCACATTAGTCAAATTACTGTCAATATCCGGACCTCAACCATTTTCCTTTTGGAAATATTTTGTTGTTGGCTCAACGCTATTTTTCAAAAACCGACGGTGTTCGGAATCTCGGTGTTCGGAATCTCTGTTTGGAGAATAGCGACATAGCCTACCTGAAAATGGTATTGTAAGGTACAAAGCTTGACGTATGGTTACTTCAGGTACATGGAAGATATTTTTTTAAACATTTATGCCAGACTGACTCAAAGCAGATGCCTAAAGTGAACCTTAAAGTCTAAAATCCCACGGCGAATTTCTGCCTCCCCGCTGTTTTCAAATAATTTGTACTTTTAATTATATGAGTAGAAGAATATGTTTCTGCAGGATTGCAGATCTAAATATGGCCCTAAGTATCCCCTCATGAATTCTTTGTCTCCAAGGTGGGGGAAAAAAAAACCTCCGGGACGACTTTTCTCACCTTTAGAGACAGTGGAGGAAGCTTTAAGGCGAATTTGAAGCATATGTCCAAAAATGACTTTTTGCATGTCTCTGAAGAAGAAGGAAAAAAAAAATGTGACAAATGGATTGCATGTAATGGGGACTTTTTTTTAAAAAATGGTAAAAAAATTTAGTGGGTTAGTTGGCATAATTATGTTTTATTTATTTGCGATGATTCTTTATTGAATAGCCCTCGTAGTATTATTGAGACAAAAAATTGAACTATCGTTTCAAAACTCTTCTAACGTGCCAACTTCAGTCCCAGTAAGTCTCTACCATTATGCCATTACTCAAGAACATGCATGATTTGGATCTTACGGCAAAATAAAATGTATTATTCTTTGTTAGATTAAGGGGTTACAGTACCTTTCAAACAAATTTCTTTAATTTAAGTGAAAAGGTTAATTCTTTGAAATATTTGTTTCTGCACTTGTTTAACAATCAATAATTTATTTTCAAACATTAAAAATTTTGAAAACTTTTTTCGAAAATTTGAAAAATTTAAGAAAATTTCAATTTTTTAAAAACCCTAAGGCTTTTTTGTTTCTGCACTAATTTCAAAATTTCTTTTTGCGAAATGATCACAAGGATTACCTCAAAAAAATCTGTGCATTCATTTTCTTATATTTTGATTAGAAAATATTTTGTGACCATTTATGTAAAAAATTCTTAGAAAATTTGTTCTTCGAGGTTTAACAAACTCTAAAAATTTTTGAATTTATAAAACACTTATTCAATGCACGGTTTTATTAAATATATTTTCCTGAGTGTAAAAACTATTGCTTCAAAGTTATATCTTTAATAGAAAAAAATCCTACTTAGCATTTCCAGTAACATAGAAACACTAAAAACTGATCACCGAAAAAAAGCACTTTAAAGTTTGGCTTTTCCATTAGAATACATAGCATGCATGCCCTAAAGTCACTCATAACTTTAAAAATAATTCAGCTATTTTTTCTGAGTGTTTTAAATAACTTTTACTTCTGAAATAAGCAATAAATTTTTTTTGGTCTTTTGGTCATTTTTGAGGTACTGTAACCCCTTAAAAATGAGGTAGTGCTAGAGAAAGGAAATGTACAATATTTTGGTGAGGACAAAAATCTTAAAAAATATTGTTTAAAATTTGTTCTTAAAAACAGCTCTTTTGTCAAAATATTATTCAAGTTTAAAAATGAAAACTCGAAATGAATTCATTGAAACGGAGTAAAATGTTTTATCAAAGCTTAAAAAAGCAGTTGTAAAAATGTTGAAATATCTTTTATAAAAGTCTACTTTTAGGTTAGTTTTTCAAAGCTTTTAAATGCACTAAGAACTTTGATTAGTGGTGGGTGTATGATATTAAGCAAAAGAAATAAACAACATTTTGTTTAACACAAAAATTATATCTCTAATGGTTTAAAAATTGTTTCTTTTTTTATTGATAGCTCTTTTGTTAAAATATTGTATTATTGTTATAAAAATTAATTTGAAAACTCGCAATTAATGAGTTAAAACCGACTAATGTATTAAGTTAAAAAATTATTTTCAAAAAATGTTGCGGGAACGTAAGAAAAGCTCTAACAATGGTCTGCTCTTGTACAGTTTTATTTTAGATTAAAAGTGCATTAACTATTTTGATTAGCCTTGCTTTATCCGCTATTAGAGCATTGAGTTTCAAAGGAATACGATTTTTGTTTCCCGACATTTTCATTAGAGCAACTACGAGTGCGGTTTCGATAATGTACTTGGTATCACTGATGAAAAACAAACTGCTTTACCAGTCAAAACAGCTTTCAATAAAAAAAGGACTGAATTAGCGTATTTTGTAATAGAATGTTGATCCGATAAAGGAAAGTAAATCGCTTATCTTGAGGATTAAATATAATGAAAATCTTCATAAAAGCTTTTAAGTTCCATTAAAGAACTCTACACGTTTCATCTTTTATTATTTTTCTTTCAAGGCATTATTTTCTTTCGAGGAACATTTGTTAAATATTAGAACCTAATCGGATTAAATTCAGTAGGAGAGGAACGCAAAATTTCAAACTTTAGCGGTTTCTTTTAGTCTTTGTAGTGTAATATTAAGCTCTAAATGTATAGAAGACTATATCCAAGTAAAGGGAGAAATGTTTTACATAACAAATTACCTAATTGAATAAGTGCTAGTTGTCAATTGATAGATTCTGTTAATTCGTTCAATGTAGTATATTTTACACATTTGATGCAATTTTTTTCGCAGAATTTTTTTGCTTTAAGCGTTATAGGGGAACACGAGAAAAGATGACATGTAGGGTACGATGAAGACTGTTGTGTTTAAATTTTTAGAGAAAAGATAAAAGCTCTATTCTCAGATTGATAAGAAACAAGGTGATCGTGTGACAAAAGATGACGAGTAGGGCAAGATGACGATTTTTGTGTACACAAAAGTCGTCATCTTCCCCTACTGTTTAAATTTTTAGACAGAAGATCAAAGCTCTATTCTATGATTGTCAAGAAATAAAGTGATCGTGTGACAAAAGATGACCAGTAGGGCAAGATGAATACGGCTGTGTTTAAATTTTTAGACAACAGATTAAGGCTCTATTCTCAGATTGATAAGAAATAAAATGGTAGTGTGACAAAAGATGACAAGTTGGGCAAGATAAAGGCGGTTGTGTTTAAATTTTTATACAAAAATTAAAGCTCTATTCTCAGATTGATATGAAATAAACTGATAGTGTGACAAAAGATGAAAAGTAGGGCAAGATGAAGTCGGTTATGTTTAAATTTTAAGACAAAAATTCTAGCTGTATTCTCAGACTGAGAAGAAATAAAGTGCGAGAGACCCTACTGAACAAATCGAAACGTTAGTATAGAGTTTCAGCTCTTGCTGATCAAGTATTCATTGTTTGAGAACCCTGAAAAGTTATTTTTTGTTAATTGTAATGTCTTATGTCAAAATGTAACATTAAAAATTCCTGATATGATTTGGAAAGCGCAACAAGAGCTCTGTAGCTCGTTTATTTTTTTTTTAATACAAACTGCTTTTTACTTGAGAAACATTTTAGTAACTGATTGCATTTGTTTTTTTGTTGTTTAACGTGCAGAGAGTTGGCTTCTTTTTTCATTATTACTGTGGTGAGCAAAACTAGGTCAATTGTTAGTGAGTAGTAAACAAAATCTAAATCAATATTATGTATCGAAACATGCATCAATTTCACATATGTGCAAAGTTTACCGTTATTAATTTCCAAAAGATATGAAACTTGTCCTTTTTAATAAAAAAAAAATCCTGACCTGTAGCAGTGTAAGAATCCTCATATGTGACAAACAGAAAGCTAATTTATTTTGATTCAAATTTATCTGACTGTATTACCACATTGCTTTTCAAAGGAAATGCAAATGACTTGATTGTGATTACATATCAAAAGATATTTTCTCTATTTTTGTTTTCGATTTATTATTCAAGGATCTAGAAAATCTTTGGGACGCTCTCAATTCAAATAAGTATTCGCATTGGATCAAAGAATGACGAATGACAGAAACTTGTGCATTTTCCAAAGCGAAAAATAAGTCAAGTGATGTGACACAAACATCTACTTAGTGCTTTCGAGAAGACTCAGAAAAGAACTAAGTTTCTCTTCTAATTGAAACAAATCAATGCAAAAGCAAACATATTTGTCTTTTAAAACAGCCTCTGATTTTAAAACATTTATCCTTAGTTTATGTTGCATAGAAAATGTTTCCTTGTAGAGTCTGAAACTAAAATCATTTATTTTCCCACTCACAAAGCTTTATTTTTATCTAGATTTTTTATGCATGAGAAACTTTACTGGAAAACGTTTTATAAAACTATAACATATTTCATGTGGTACAGTTTTTAGAAAATTTATTTTTGTTTTAAAACAATAACTCGATATAAAATCTGAATGTTATAAATAATATATAGGGTAGATCGACCAGTGAATGAACTCTTAAGCGAAATTACGTTTTCAAAAATTCATAGCATCGTTTAAAATTGTTGCATTTGCCACATGTCAGTAGAAACACTTCGGCAGATACATGTAATTGTTTTTTAACCGCTTACTCGTCGCACTTTTTTTTCAAAAACTGATCAAAATTCATCAGGTTTTTTTATTTTTGTTTTTCATGTTCATAATATTTTAAACATATTAAAATAAAAAACACTGCATTTCAATTTGAATTTAGTGGTTTTTTAAAGGTAGGAAAATTTTAATCAACTTACCCAATTTTACCTTAAAGTTTGCTCTCCTCGCGCATCCAAGAGAGGCTGAAAAGCTTCAATGCAGGCATTGAGAAAGAAAAAGTAAAGTTTGAGCGGAGAAAATTTTAATTGTTTGAAGCTGAATAAAGAGAAAGTTTTGAAGCTTTAAAAATATCAGAAACGCAGCCCGTATGAGACACGGGCACGACGAAATTTGCCCGAATATTCTGCACGTATGAGGAACGGGCACGACGACTAAGCGGTTAAAATACTGCACGAATTTTTTGGATTCTGAATCAGGTTTTTAGGGGAATCAGGGTTTAAAGGGAATAAAGTGCCTAGACCCAGTGGAAGAACACCCCAAACAAAAGACAAATGCAGACTTTTTTAGCTAGAAGGAAGTTACTAGTGCCTGTTTTTCCAAGAAAAAATGCTTTTAAAACCTATTTTTCCAAAAAAATTACGCGGTGTTCATTTATTGGTCGGACTACCCTATATATTTATATTATATAAGAATGTTGTTATAAATAATGTAATTAAATTTTGAGTATTTATGTTCCTTCCTCAAGTAGCACACTTCGTTTTTTAAAGGTTGTAAAATGGTTGTTAACGTTGTAACAACCGCTTAAAAAAGTTTATAAAACGTTTAAAGGTTATTTGTGCTACCTTTGTCGGTTTTTATAAAATCCCAATGTGAGGTTAAAATTGTTGTATTTTTGTGGAATTATTGCGCATATTATATTATGCGCTTTTGGCATAGTTTACTTACAATGCCTTTCACTAAGCTCGAAACTCAACACCTGGAATATTTCTTGTCTTGCTAAGTAACATTTTCTTTGGAATTAATACAGTAAGGTTTATTTTTAACAAAATGGATCAATTTATTTTCAGCAAATACAATCTTCCAAAAGGGATGTTTTAAAATTTAGTTCGTTGAGATTTTGCAAAACCAAACATTTTTCTTGAAGAGAATCTTTCTATAGTTTTGTGTTTTTTACTTGAGTAAAGTTTTTTTTTTTTTGGCATTCTTTATTCTGAAGATGCATTTGCATTGCTTATGAGATGCGTTTTATGCCCGCTATTTCATACTTCGATAACCAAACTGGTTTGGGGGAGTAAAGACCGTTATTTGCCTTAGCGAATAACTTCTATTACCCCACCAAGACAGGAAAGCTAGAGGATTCTTCCAACGTTACGAAGATTTTTTCTCTCTTTAATACCTACACCGTTTTTGCTAGCCTAATATATTTATTTTCGCAAAAAATTCTTTTCAAGAGCTCTTTTATCAAACACTTTCGGTGTTAAAGAAATGATAATTAGCTTTAATCTATTAAACCTTATGAAGTCTTCGTTGTTCGAACAACTGTCAGAAAATTTGTCTTCTTGTTTTTATTTTTAAAAATATTACAAAGTTTAAACTTTTCCCGCATTAATTTTAACTAAATTAATAATTAACTAATAGTCTTTTTTTTCTTCCAAAAGCTGGAGATAATTTTAAATACTAAGTCATTGAAGTAATAGAAAACTATTTTTATCTAGAAATATAAACAGAAAAATTAAAATTAAACCAAAGACCGACTTTATAAGCTTTTTAAAGAACTTCAAAATGTTACTTAGACAAAAATATAATTATTTTTCCATTTATTACTTTTATAAATTCGAATGAGCTACGCTATGGAACTCGCTTCGTAAAAATGTAGACATATCAAATTTTTTATCAGTTCATCAGAAAAAAAGAAAACTCTCCGGAAATATATTGAAAAAATTATTTTTTTTAAATTGAGTTTCTATTAATAAGTTAATATATTTATTCCTTCTGAGCTCAGTTTTTTTTTAGTTTATATTTGTTATAAAAAGCTTGCAAAATAACTTTATTTCTCAAAACTAATGGCAATATCGGATAAAACTACAACGTATCATGTGTGATTATAGACAAATAAAAAAATAGAAATTCTTTGAGATCTTTCTTTTGTTTCATTATTTACTTTTGTTTTCGGCAAGTCAACAGTATAAAAATAATTACTTAGTTTTCATTTAGTAAATAACTTTTGTTTAAACACTTTTTAGAAGTCGTTCGTACTGTCTGATCTTCTTAGGTAAAACCTTCCACGTATTTGCGCATGCGTCAGGTCTTCTCCGATCTTACCAAAATATGGGTGATAGGTAAATTAACAAAAAGGGGAAGAATAATAAGACGCATTTTTAGCCATATCAAACAACGTAGAAAGATGCTAACTTCAAATACATAGTTTAGTTGAATACGTCAAAAGGATAGCAAATGCAAGTTTCAAATTGAAAACTTCGAAAGTTCCCACTCACAACCCATAACCCCTGTTTTTAAGTGGAATGGTTCACGGGTGCTAGGCGCGGCTTTCACGGGCGAATAGCAGGCTTTTATTTCAAAGAGCAGGAGGAGCGGGTTGTTGCCCATTGAAAAAAATGAGCCGAATACGTGCATGCGCACGAAGTATGAATAGTTTAGAAATTTTATTCTACGGCCACTTTAGGTACAGGGATATTGTTTCTGGCAAAACCATTTGTAACAATCTCATAATTTTGACCCACCTGTATGAAATGAAGTTTTTTTTCTATTTATTTATTTTAAAGATTAGGTCAAACACGTTGTATTGGGTCTAACAACATCTAATGTGGTGTTTCGTGCTAAGCAGTGTTGTTAAGTATCGACTCCATCAACCTTTCATGTCTTCAAAGCAGACGGCCTGCAAAATTTCAGGAAAATAGGAATATTCGAAAAATCTTGATATTTTCTCTCCATTTAGAAAAATCAAACGTATAAGTAATCTAATAAGGTAGTTTTTTTCCTGTATTAACTATTAATATGTCTGCCGCCTAAAATATTTTTCTTTAAACTACTTTTACAATTTTTCTTCAACTCTGGTTGCCATTATTATCATAATAATTATATTGAAAGGTTTTAAAAGCCGTTTTTTTTAAGAATCAGGCAGTCGAAAAACTTGACATTTTTGATTTTGCTGAAAATTTCGGAATATGGTCTTTATTTAAAATTATTAAACACGTGTTTTTTTATGTTTCCAAAAAAAATTTTTTTCTTTCCATTTTGGGAGGTCAAAGTTGGACTTTGCTCTTTTTTTCAATAAAAACATGCCAACTTAGATGAGCCAATACTTTTTGCTTTAGGAGTGAACCGTGGAACTGACAATTATTTTGTGTTCTACTATATCCCCCCTAACTGTAAGTACATAAATATTTGTGGACGACTCTTGGCGCAAAGGTCAGAGGTCACTCAAAGTTGTAAGAAAAATAGTTTTTTAATGCAACTTTGACCGACCAAATCTTCTTGTGGAAACGGTGCACCACGGTAGTATATATATCAGTAAATACCCACCAAAGAGTAGTATCCAAAAACATAAAGATATGTGTGGTTGATATTTTGCACATCGAAATATTTGACTCTGAAGTTGCAGAAATCGCAAAATCACGTGACTTTGAGGGTCATTATCTCCTTGCAGCATGAGTGACCAGATACAAAACTAGTTGGAGTAAAAGCCTTTCTTGTCCCAGAAACACAATCCGTTAACAAACCTATGGCTACTCTTTCAGTTTTTGCATAATTCGACTCTAAACTTTGAAAAATGAGTGTTTTTAGGCGTTAAGAAAAAAGACCAATTACCTCTTTTAAAATAGGTATTGCTATTATTTGTAGCATTATTATATCCCAACTTCCTAACTAGCTGAAATGGCATCTAAAGATAGTTATACAGTTGAAACCAAATTGGAAATGAATTCTCGAAAATACTCAGTATACGTCTAAAACCATATTTTTTTGTTTGTCCAGGCGACGTTTTTTTTTCGTTACAGCTCTTTATTCCGTTCGGTTCCAACATGGTAAGCAATTTATGTACTTCTTGTCGTTCTAGTTGCTGTAAAACTGGAAAGTAATGTATCTTAAGTCTGATATAAAGTAATTTCTCTTGTCATAATGTAAAAGAATATTTTGAAATGGATAATAGATCTAATCTAAAAAAAAACTTACTTATTCAGCTTCGCCCTCTTGCTCGATGTCATGAATGTCATCAAAAATTTCGAGACCTGCACCGAGGGGCTTTAATGTACCAAGATTTTTAAGAAGTGACATTTTGCTAAAGAGGCTTCTGATTTGTTAAAAAGTTGAGTTTTTTATGGCATTCACAACATCTACCAAGAGGGCACAGCTGAACAGAAGTTTTTTTTTTTGGATTATGTTTATTGTCCATTTCAAAATATTCTTTTAGCATTATAAACTTGATATGACAGGATATATAGCTTTAAATCAGACTTAAGATACATTGCATTCCTGTTTTACAGTAACTAGAACGACAAGAAGTACATAAATTGCTTACCATGTTGGAAGCGAACGGAATAAAGAGCTGTAACAAAAAAAAAGACGTCGCCTGGACAAATAAAAAAATATGGTTTTTGACGTATACTGAGTATTTTCGAGAATTCATTTTCAATTTGGTTTCATATGTATAACCATCTTTAGATGCCATTTCAGCTAGTTAGGAAGTTGGGATATAATAGTGCTACAAATAATAGCAATACCTATTTTAAAACAGGTAATTGGCCTTTTTTCTTAACGCCGAAAAACACTCATTTTTCAAAGTTTAGAGCCGAATTATGCAAAAACTGAAAGAGTAGCCATAGGTTTGTTAACGGATTCTGATTCTGGGACAAGAAAGGCTTCTACTCCAACTAGTTTTGTATCTGGTCACTCATGCTGCAAGGAGATAATGACCCTCAAAGTCACGTGATTTTGCGATTTCTGCAACTTCAGAGTCAAATATTTCGATGTGCAAAATATCAACCACACATATCTTTATGTTTTTGGATACTACTCTTTGGTGGGTATTTACTGATATATACACTACCGTGGTGCACCGTTTCCACAAGAAGATTTGGTCGGTCAAAGTTGCATTAAAAAACTATTTTTCTTACAACTTTGAGTGACCTCTGACCTTTGCGCCAAGAGTCGTCCACAAATATTTATGTACTTACAATTAGGGGGGATATAGTAGAACACAAAATAATTGTCAGTTCCACGGTTCACTCCTAAAGCAAAAAGTATTGGCTCATCTAAGTTGGCATGTTTTTATTGAAAAAAAGAGCAAAGTCCAACTTTGACCTCCCAAAACGGAAAGAAAATTTTTTTTTTGCAAAAATAAAAAAACACGTGTTTAATAATTTTAAACAAAGACCATATTCTGAAATTTTCAGCAAAATCAAAAATGTCAAGTTTTTTGACTGCCTGATTCTTAAAAAAAACGGCTCTTAAATGCGTAATAGTATTGAAGAGTGGGGGAAAGGTGACTTAAAATGGTAGAATAAAATGGCAACGAGTGTTTTGGATGCAATATTTTATTAAAGAAATAAGTAATTTGTTGCAAAACTTGTGACTTACCCTACTTTTACCAGATAAATCAATAATTCTAATGGGTATCAACTCTGCCAGGAACATTTCAAATTCATTCGACTTCATTATTTCTAGAGTTGTTCCAGCGATGTGAAATTTTAGTAAAGCCGCGTACTACATCAATGAGCTATAAAAATTGATCCAAGGTGACATTTGCCTCAAGTTTTAAAACAATAAATGCACACATTTTTGGAATTTTCTTACAAGACTCGGCCGATAAGCATTTCAACCCGCATTGTATCAGCCCCCAACTAACAACGCATTTCTGGGAAATAGATGGGCTAATTACCGAGAGCTAATTTCGAATTCCTCAGATAAGATTGTAAAACAGGCGCGTGTTCCCATTTCGAGTTTCTTATTAGCGCAATATTTTTCCTTTGTGTTAAAAGTCACGATCAATTTGTTACCTCCGTCTTTGCGTCTAACTAAATAACGATACAAGTAAGGTATTTCTGACTTGAAATTAAAATGCGCTTGTAAATTGGGTCTTAAATTTCAGATTAAGCGTGTAAATTTCATTAAAAGCAATCCTCGCTGTAATTAGTATTTGATATTGATTTGCTAAATTAAAGGTTTTCCGCTTTTTCTGCTCAAATAGGTCCAGGAAAGCTGAGAAAAAATATTTCATGTAGTTCTTTTTGATGCTTTTGTAGAAAAGACAATTTTTCTGGAGAAAATTGTTTTGGATATGCAGATGACATGAAATTACATGTCAAATATAAAAAAAATCTAGTATTAAAAATAGTTCTTAACAATAAAAAACGATTAAAAGGATAGAAACGAAAATTAAAAGGTTTATGATGTTCTTATACTTTTACTGAGTGAGTAAAATATGGTTGTTTTAATAAACCAGACTAATTCTCTCAAAGATTTATATCTTTTTTAAACCACAGAGTAAGACTTCTCAATGAAGAAATAGTAAAATCTATGTGAAAGAACTTTGAAATTTGCTAAAAATTACCCGAAAATATAGTTCTACAATGCGTTGGTTTCGTTCAAATTTCTCATTAACTAGTTTGCTTAAATAGTTTCTTTGTGTGCCGGTACCAACTGTTTTTTAGAGATTAAAAATTACTAGTATCTCCATTAGCTCTGTTTTTTGAATCAATGTTGGAATAGATTACAAATAAAATTAAACTATATTTTAATTGATAGAAATGGCAATTGTCCCAACTAAGAACATTCATTAAACCAAAGTTCATAATATTTTGCTTGTTGAACTATAAAATATAAACAAAATATATAGTTACAATTTTTTCAGAATGCAAGAAAATGTTAGCAACTTATGCTTTTATCAGCAACCCGCGTTTTAAATTTTTTTAGGACAATATGATCATTGGAAATGCCTTTATAAGGACATTTCTAATGACCAGATAACTTTATAGAGTTAACTCGTGCTGGAGGACTTTCTTTCAAAGCCTAATATAGTTTTATACTATTTGATGAATTATTCATTTTTAAGTAAAGTAATTGCAACTCTTGTTTCACTATCTTGCACAAATTAGAGCTAAATGCTGAATTTATCTAACGCTTTGTGTTTAAGGGGTTTGTTTCTCCTTTCTTTTCCTTTTTCTTCGTTCAACGTTAACGATCTTTCTTCCAAAGATTCCTTGCTCCCATCTTCCGAATGCAAAAAGTTGGAAAATTAATAATAATAATAATAAAAAAAAAAGGAAAACATATAGCAGTTTTTCATTGCTCAAAAAATATGCAGATTTTGTTATGCACTCAATCAAAGGGTTTCATTTGGTAAACCTTAGTTTGTGTGCATAAGTAATTCAATCATAGTATTTTTTTCTTAAATCTAGACATTGTATTAGTCCAATCTCCGACTCGTTACCTTTCTCTTTTGGAACCTAAACATAGGACCTTTTGAGCCTCTTTTGCGATACTTTAACAACGTTTTTCAGCAATCTGCTTATTTATAACTTACTCACGGATCTGTATTGAAATTTGTCTTGTATATTTGTAGTTTAATATTCAGAACGAATCATAAAAAAATAACAATATAACTTTAAACTAATTTTAACTTTTAAACTAAACGTTCTTAAAACTAATAAATTTAAAATTCCGTACTCAAATTTTGTAGAATATTTTACCATAAAAAAATTCAGACCTCTCAGCTGTAAACAAAACGAATCTAAAAATGAAGAAAGGAAAAAGAAAGATTTGTGATTTGAAAAGTTAGTTACTTCATTTGAGTAAAATTAGAGAATAGGATTCATTATGAAGTCTTTTCAGACAGAAAAATTCAATTACTTCTTTAGTTTCAACGTTAATTTATTTTGCATTTTTGTAAAGGAGGTTCCTTACAGTTCTTTCATTAACTTTCATTACTCGATCGTTAAATTTAAATTCATTGGTAGATTATTGTCATTTATCTTTCGTGATGTACATTCGGTTTCCCAAGAAACAAAAATTCTCTGTTTCAAGAACTGAATAAGAGTTTGAAATCTTTCTATAAAGTGTTTGTTTGGTGTAGTTTCTTCTAAATGAATTATTTTCGATTTCAGTGACATTATACCTTTTAATTCAAAGTGGAATGGCTTTTATAAAATAATAATTAAACTAATTATTTTTCCTCGAATACAAAATTTTTCAAGATTGGTTTCATGCCGCTTGATGGAAGAAAACTTGCTCCAAATATTTTTAATTACATCTTTTCATCAAGTTTATTTTTTAGTTCAGTGAACAAGGGAGTCTTCATCACAAAATTGAATAAGTCATTTTGAACTTAGCAAATAAAAAGGAACAAAAGATGAGAAACAAATAAAGACATAGTTTGGCGTTTGAAAATTCTCAGATCGTTCAAATCAACAAAAATACTCGATTAACACAACAATAAAATTCCAATCTACCATTGCCCATTGGGAACGGAAGAGGAATTTAACATTTGCAATACACCACTAGCTTGGTTATTCCATCCAAGACTGCAGCTTTGTTCTTTTTAAAAAGCACTAGTCTGGAATAGGAAGTAACCGAGCTGGAGCCAGAATCATCTTGTAGAAGCTAAGAGTGACAAAAAAACTGGTAGTTAATGAAAAATTAGCACACCATAGAGAGATTGCAGTAGTGTCACGATATAACTCATAAGTTGAAGGCAAAGCTGGGCATTTCTTGTTGAGCAGTACGATACCGCCCTTAAGTCAGGAATAGATGCAAAAAATTATGAATTTCATACTTTATTTTTAATTTTGATTATCATTAGGTTGAAGCGACGTTTAAAATAATATAGGGAACATTTTCTTATTAAGATAATACAGATGATTATTTTAAACTTAAGTAGAAGGTAAATATTTTAGTTTTTCAGCCAATCTGGGTCAATGGCGTCGCAGAACTATTGACCGAGAAACACAAACAAAAAATTTTGATTTAACCTTTTTTTTTAATATGCTCGGATTCTGTGGCAACTACAGTGTTGCGATTAAAGTATTTTTACACACACACACAAAAGGACAAAAACAAAAAAAAAAAAAAATGCGATAAAAGTGAGCAAGTTTTTCAGATGAAAAAAAAAAGATAAAATTTATAAAGAGAAACGGTTGTAGAAAACTTGACCCTGCAGAAAAGTTCAGTTTTAACACTTTAGTGAAAACAAGATCCAATTTTGAAAGAAATATTTGAATCTTTGTAATATCGTAAGCAAAACTGCCATTTCTTGTTTCAAATATATTAGGATCACATGAAATATTTCTTAAATGGCAAACTAAAGTTAGAAATGCAGAATATGAAATAAGGGTGAAAAATCTTAGATATTGTTTTATAAATACTTCTTAAACTTTAGTATTTTCTTTCTAGACATAAGAACATGCACTTTTAATCCCTATGAGGAATAGTAGACATTTGAAAAGAAAATGAATGCAAGTTAATAAGCAATAGTAAGTAATACATAGAGAACTTTGCTGTAACTTTAAAATTTCTTTCTTTTAAATGTGTTATTTTCTATTGAAAACGTGAAAGACAAAATTAATTTCGACAGCTCATACTGTAATTTCTTAACTTTTAGACATAATGAACAAGATTTTCTTTCCGAAACTAAACGACCCTACTTTCCTGTAAGCCAACATCAACCATTCTAACAATTGACCAATATTCCCTAAATTATGCAAAATTAGAAATGTATGTATTCGCCAAGATCTTTCGAGGGAAAAAACAGAAATGAGTTCGAATCGAACAGTTCGCTCAAAAGTTATTAGGAGCGGGGGGGGGGGGGGGGCAGATTTTTTTTTTAGCTGTTAAAAAACGAAAGATTGTTGAAATAAAAAAAAAGTCAAATGCGGAAATTTGGTGTCTTCGCCAAGATCTTTCGAACAAAAAACAAAAGTTTAAACAACTCGGACTGTTCATTCAAAAGTTGTTAGGGGGATAGACAGACCGACATATCGACAATCCGACTGGTACACATTTTCCCCATTTTAAAACCCTGCTTTACAGTTTTTAATTTTTTGATATTTATTTAATTATTTATTTATTTTTGACTTTTTTTTTTTTTTTACTTCGCACTGTAGACAACTATAAGACATTAAAACACTTTTAATCTTTTTTCTTTCCTTTTGACTTTAACTATGTTTTCTGAAGTTAGTTAGATGAAATTTCTTTAAAGATAACAGCTGTGAAACGATATTGTAATACTGTACATACTTTCTTTAAAATATTTTCTTCCTTTTCAAGTTCGTTAAAAAATAAATAAACTAATATTCTGAGTTGTGTCTGTTATTGAACAAAATGCAAAACAATGGATGATACGAAAGTAACATAAAACAAAATATTAAAATGGCGAGACAGAATCGGCGTGGAAAACATTAGGTCGGCCTATCTATAACTCAGAGACTATGCTTTCTGAATATGAATAAGGTTTTAAATACTGCGTTTTGACGGCCGAAGTGTTACAAAAGCTCAAAATAAATGAATGATTCCAAATGAAAAATGACTATTTGCCATTTTCTCCGGAGGATCACTTGCAAAGAATAATCGGAATTAGTTTGAAAGTAAGACTAGTTGAAAGTTGTGATATATACTTGTTTGGGGTAAAGACACATGAAACCATTAATCTTTTTTGACTTAAAACATTACATGAATAATTTGCTTTCACCGTTAGAAAATGGTATGTATGATTACTTAAGCCAATAATAAAAGTAGTAACTGTATTTCTATAGTTTGACGATGGTTAACGGTTATTTTTGGCTGTTAATGGTATTAGAAGTAATATTGCTTTTGATATGCAGATATAAAAGCTTACTTAGCACTTTTAAACTAATAAACAGGTTGAAGAAAATGAATACCTTTGTGTGACATATGTAAAGTATAAATCCAACGTTAAAAATGCACAAATATACAGGTATACTGCAAGATACCTGTATACCTGCAATATACCTGTATATTTGTGCATTTTTAATGTTGGATTTATACTTTACATAATAAACAGGTTGATGGAAATTAGTTCTAAACGAAATATACTGATCCCTCAAGGTTTGAAAAGAGGAAAAAACGTATTACCTGTCAGCGTTATTTTCAACGCCTTTATAAACAGATTTCCCCTATTAAAAGTCAGAAATGCATCAATAAATAGTTACGTGTATGCTCTTCTTTTAACTTAACATAAAACTAATCAAAAAAGACAATAAATTTTTTTTAAATGTTACACATGGGGTTTTTTTTTGGTACAAAACGTGACACTTTGGTACAATACATATTAAGTTTGTGCATTGTGTATCTATTATTCCAAGAAAAAAGAACTCTTTTATTGATTCGCTAATCTTTTCCCATGGTATTCATGATTTTCAGCACGTTTCCAGTTATTGACTGATGATATCAATAGCTGCTTTGATGCCCTGGCAAAAAAGTAGCTATTCTTCTTATTGGACGAACTCTCGAAGGTTGTGGGTTTTATCATTTCTCGTAAATCTCCAAGAAAAGTGTTGAAATTTCAAGATAAGTAACTCAAAATGTGCTACCTTTTTTAATTTCGGAAGCTACTAAGTTTGTACAATTGTGCACTCAAATTAAAAGCAACCCGAATAAACTATGTGACAAAGAAAAAATGTCAGTGCGTTTTTTGAAAATCTCAGTTAATATAAGCGGAGTGAAAAATTGTAATAGCTTTGACTACAAATACGTTAAGCTTATTTAACGTAATAAAAATCTCATACGAAAAAAAAATGCACATAAATTAGAAACAGTTTATAAAAATGTGCGTGTTACACAATTATTCCAAAGTAACTTCTTATATAAATACATTTATTTTATAAGAGTTTTTTCATTATGTTAGTCATGCTTAATACATTTGCAATCAAAGGGATTACAATGTTTCCTTCCGCCTATATTGATATAGATTTAAAAAAAAAAAAATGCTTTTTTCGAAAGCGCCCTAGGATCTTTAAAGAACTTTCCTGTTTTGTATCTGTTATATGTTTGAAATATTTAAGATTGAATTTGGTGTCAACCAATTCACCTTCTAGGTAAAGGTCTTCCTCCCTAGGTCTTCCTTTTTATAGGGCTCAAATTTAATTCGGTAAAGTTTAGTTCACTGTTTTTTAACTGTAACCGCAACTGTAATTGAGTGCGGATTGCTAATTTCAAAAAATGAATAATTAGAACACGATGTCACAATTCCAACTCTTGGGAGGGGGTGAGAAAACTCTCAGAACAATTGACTAGTACACGCAGAAATTCACAGCTTGTACGCTGCCTTTTATTTTTTTTGGTTAGCATGAACATTTAGTGAATTAATTATCTTTTAAAGCATATTTCGCTTTAGATGTATTTTATGAGACATGCATCTTTTAAATAGTTTAATGTGCCCTTTTTATCTTTTACATTATATTAGCTGGAAAGCAGACTAAAGAAAAAACGAGCTTTCCAATAAAGAAAAAATGAAAAAAAAAAAAAAAACATCAAAACTAAACTTAGTCCTCCTTTAATTTATCAATTAGAATATTAATAAATTTTTAAAGGATAAATTAATGAATTGAATAATGTTTAAAAATAAAAATAAAATGTATGCTTTAACATAAGATTATCATATGAGAAACCAGCTTGTCTGTTAACTCAGAGTCTACCTGTTCTCCTTTTCTAACAGCCTGCCTGTTTTGAACAAAGGATTTTATTCTGAAAAGACCTTCCGCTTTCTTATTTTTTCGTTTGACTTCAAAACATTAAGGCTGGACTGTACTACTGCACATGAAACTGCAAGAATTACCTTCCGTTGCTAGGTAGCAGTAATTCAATTTAGGTAAATATGATAAAAAAGTCATTTGGAATTTAACGTTTAATGAACGCTAATTTTCAAACATTTTGATTGAATAAGTAGATTCAAAAAGAAGTTGATTGTTACATATTTTGTATCCATTTTCTACCATGGGAACGAAAATAAAAGCAGTAAGAGACAAGAAGTTCTGTCAAGAACTAAACGAGCCTACTTTCCCGTACATCGACATCGGCATTCTAGCATCTGATCATTATTCTCTTGATTATCTGAGACTAAAAATTACGTCAAACATACCTTTTTAGCACTTAAAGTTGATTTCTAAAAGCAAAATATACCCCTCTCATCAGATGAAATAGACGCATAAAAAGTAAATAAATGAGCAAATGAAGTTTTGTCGCACCTTTTAAAGAATGTTACTGCTACAGCTCTTCCGTAGAAAAATTCCTCAATCGTTTTCAAAAAAAAAAAAAAAAAAAAAAAGGTAAAAATACAAAGTACATCCAAACACATTTTATCAAAGAAAGAAAAAAAAAGAAAAAAAAAACTCGTCCGTTGATAAAATGTCTCGAATTTCACTTTTAATCCGTTGCCAGTTGTTAAATATAAATAAAAAATAAAATGCCCTCGTGAATGAAACATTTTTGTTACAAAAAAAAAAAATCGTCTGCAAAAAAATAACAATAATAATGACTAAAATAAAACAAATGAATAAATAAACAAAAATCCGACTTTAAGTTCAGGATCAACATTCAACTTAAATTCCCCGTAGGCGCTAATGTTAATTTTTTTTTCTGAATGGTTCAATATTGAACGAAAAATGGTTCAAATCAAAACGCGAAATATGGGAATGAGCCTCTCCGAGATCTTTCAAACAAAAAAAAATTTATTCCATTCGGATGGTTCACTCAGAAGTTATTAGGTGGGGAAAGGTTGCTTGAACGGTTCAATGTTGAACGAAAAAATCTTCAAATTGAAAATTTAAATACCGTAATGAAGTATCTTTGCTGAGATCCTTCGAACAAAAAAAAAGTTTATTTATATCGGGATGTTCACTCAAAAGTTATTAGGGGTGACAGTTTGTTTGAACGGTTCAATGTTGAACGAAAAATTGTTCAAATCAGAAATAGAAATACGGGAATGAAGTATTCTTGATAAGATCTTTCCAACAAAAAAAAAGTTGTTCAAATCGGACTGTTCACTAAAAAGTTAGCATCGCGGGACAGGCTATTTGAACGGTTCAAAGTTGAACCAAAAATTGTTCAAATCGAAAAATCAAATATGGGAATGAGCTGCACTCGCCGAGATCTTTCCAACAAAAAAAAAAGTTTGTCCAAATCGGAATGTTCATTCAAAAGTTATTGGGGGGGGGGGGGGGGGACAGACACACCGACCGACCGACCAAACCGACAGACCGACCGACCGACCGACACACAAACTCCCCATCTCAATACCCTACTTTCAAATTTTTGATTTTTCGATATTCATTTTACCTTTTTATTTTTTTTAACTTGGCGATATTTTGTGGACTTGGCGATATTTTTTTAACTTAGCGATATTTTTTGGACTTGGCGATATTTTTTAGATGCATTAAGCTACTTTTAATACTTTTCCGACTTTCTGTTATTTTAAACGGGAAAGTAGGCTAAAAAAAGGTAGGAAGTAAAAATCATAAAAGAAAGAAAGTAAAAACCGAGTTGGGTTTAAACTTTTTTTCGAGTAGTGAAACATAAAAGGCAATTATAATCTATTTATTTCATCAGATTTAAATTCAAGAAAAATGAGAGGAAAATATTATTGTACTTGTTTGCTGAATTTTGTGAAGATTTTATAATGACTAGACTTTACTGGATGTTTTTTTAAATAACCGAAAGATAAACAGACCATTATTTCGTTTACTTATCCTATGAAAATAAAAAAATAAAACTGTAAATTTTTATCGCTATGTGCATTTGTAATTAAATGGATGAATTGATTTCATTATAGTGCGCAAGCTTAAATGAGCAATATCTGACTGAAAAGCTATATTACCAATCTGCAGATGAAACATTTATGCAATATTTAGTAGAAAAACATGTTACTGATGAAACATTTTACTAGTAAGACTTTTATACGTTAACAACATATTCCCTCACATCCCCAAAATGAAGAAAAAGTTTTTAATATTAAAATAAAAATAAATAAATATTGCTTTAAAAGCTAGATTAAAGATGCCTATTCTAGCTGAATACGAGCTAGAATTATTTTACACAACCGGTGTTTTGTGGCATAAAACCGGTGATAAATTAGTAGAAGCACATCTTTCAGATTTTCGAACGTAGAAAAAAAAAAGCGAACTTTTGAATAAATTTGTAATTTATGAGCCAATATTTTGAAAAGTGCCAATTTGAAATTGGAGTTTCCTGATGAAAAAATTTTTTGCAGAAAAAAAAATTAATGTTGCATTCTAAGTCTACATTGGGTTTAAATGCAAGAAAATAAAAAGGGGGAGGTCAAGGAAGTTATTTACTCCTTCCTTAGAGGACTCACTTTTAAGCCGTTACAGATCTGATGAGTGTTACAGATCTGATGTTAATATGAGCTACATGTCTGAGTTTATGTTTTCAGTCTTCATTAACATCTCTAAAAATGATAGCGTTTCCTTGTATTTTTAACATAGAATTAAGATAGTTACATTAAAATATACAGGGTGTCCACTCCAATCGTGGACCAATAGCTAATTTCTAAACCGTTAGAGATACGCATATAGTTTATTTAGGAAAAAATCTCCAAATTACGAAAGGAATTTTGGGTCTATTTAATGTTTTTCAAAAAATCAAATTTTGAAAGAGTTACGAAATTTAAATTTTTATACAGCCCCCCAAGCCTATCAATCATATTTAGTAAAACATTCTTGACACTGTAACGTTTAAAACTAAAAAAAAATCACTCTTCTACCACAAAAATTGACCGAGTTATGACGTTTTGAAAAATCAAGATTTTGAAGGATTTCGCATACGGTCCCTTAAGCGATCTCTCGATGACGTCATGAAATAATGCAAAATCGTGATTTTTCAAAACGTCATAACTCGGTCAATTTTTGTGGTAGAGGAGTGATTTTTTTTTAGTTTTAAACGTTACAGTGTCAAGAATGTTTTACTAAATATGATTGATAGGACTGGGGGGCTGTATAAAAATTTAAATTTCGTAACTCTTTCAAAATTTGATTTTTTGAAAAACATTGAATAGACCCAAAATTTCTTTCATAATTTGGAGATTTTTTCCTAAATAAACTATATGCGTATCTCTAACGGTTTAGAAATTAGCTATTGGTCCACGATTGGAGTGGACACCCTGTATATATTAGCTAAAAAATCAAATTTATTATAAAAAAGCATTTCTTGAAAATAAAAATGAGCGATAATGTTTTTAAATAAAATAAATTATGAGATTATAAAATCCTAGCTAGTAAAACATTTGTTTTGCTTTGAAACGACACACAACCTCAACTTTTTCAACACACAACTCTTCTGCTTGCTTTTCTTTAATTAGTTGCAGGAAATTTAATTTCTTGATCAGAAATTCAAATTTAGCATGCTTTGTGCATAAACAAGTGTCTCGACTTGTTACAACATATTGAGCAAACATATTCTAAGTTATGAGAAATGGAAGCCCCCCAAAAATAAATAAAATAATAATAAATAATTAACTGAATTTCTGCAGTGACAATTTTTCTTATTTTCTAACTTCTATTGTCAAGTCATACAAACCACAAATGAGCAATTGTACTCAAACTAATTTCTTTTAATTTTTTAAGAACAAACATATTTAATATATTTGGCTAATACCTATGCTTTTTGCTTTTTAATAATTGTGAAACGTGAGACTCAGTTCGAAAACATATTCGCTATTTTCACTGTTACCGCTCTGACTGTTAACGATCGGATAAACTGGCGAAAATTTTTTTTTATTGCCGATGTGATCGCTCTAAACCAAAATAAAAAAAAATGGTTTTTTTACTTGTAATCAAGGACTGTACTTATATATAAAATAACTTTTACAATAATAAAAACTATGCATTTTAGCGTGTGTTACCGATCCGATGACTTAAACTTCACACATTTTATGAAATCACTTTAAGAAATCTTACCTGTAGTTTTAGATGCAGAAATGAAAATTTTTAATTAAAATGTGATAAAACATCACACCAGCTACTCAGTATCACATAGTATCTCTACAGGAAATGATTTTGGGAGTCTAAAAATGGATCGGAATTAATTGTTACCGCTCTGACGGCGGAACTGATGGACACACGTATTTTGCATCGGCTAGAAAATCAGAAATCGAGTAAGGTAAACATAATGTAAAACATAAATAGAGGGTTAAAAATAGAATCGTTTTTTGTGCAAGCGCGTTTTGTTGGAAAGTTAGAAAGTGCGCATTACCGGTTTGCACGCTAAGCTTTAGAAGTGGGAACACGTTACCGATCTGATCTTTGAACAATAAAAAAAATATTTTTTGAAGAGCAATTTTTTCCTGATATTATTAGATGAAATGAAAGCAAAACCTTAGCTTCTTTCTGGGGAAAATTATTTTTTTGACAAGTAATTGAAATACTAGTGAAAATTCACTTGGAACTCAAATGGGCACTTTTCTAAATATTAGCTCTTATATCAGAGAAATCTGCCAGTTACTATAACTTATCACTTTTTTTTTTTAACTGTATTGTACTTCTTTGGTTCTAAATCTATCAAAATAAGTGCAACTGAAAACTTTGATTTTCTGCAACACTATGTGTTTGAGATGTACTATTGTCACCGGTAAGCAAATCGTTATCGCAGAGAAAACGAACAGCATCAAACTACGTAATAGTTTCTTAAGAATGTAATAGTTTCTTTATGGAACCCACAGTGAGTTTCCTTATTATTATATTAACCATCTGTCCCTACATACCAATTAGTTTCAGCCTTCAAAATTGCAAATGTGAATAAAATGGGAAAGCTTTTAAACATCTAAACAAAAATATCAGACATAGGTTAATTTTGCTATTTCGTGAAATTGGGAGCATACTTCTGATGATTACGTGTTTTTTATATTATATGAAATTTCACATTAAACTTGCTGCATCAATATTTATCGAATATGTTTTTTAAACTTCCAGGAGCAACACTTGAAGCAAACCCTGCACATAATTTTATACAGATAATTTCCCATCATTATCACTTAAAGCTAATTAAAAAAGTTTTTGTGGTTCCAACCAAACCACAAAAGCCATAACCTCAAAAATTTCGCATCCGTCAAAAGTAATATTTCGCTCAAAGACACGTAACAACTCAATAACAGAACGCCGTTTAATGGTCCTGACGATCTATGCGCGGCATTTGTACACGAATATGGATAGACAGAGATCTGTACGTGCGGGCAAAATGCATACCTGGCAGCAAGCCCCTTTGATCATTTAAATAAGCATCATTACAGTGGAAACAGTTTCGTCAACGGGCTTTCGGATAGCTGTTGTCATGGCAACGAGGGCGATGCAGTATTAGTTGAGGTGTTTAAGGCTGGCAATATTTTACACTGAAATGAGTGTATTTTTAGTGTTTTATGACGGTCGTTTAATTTTATGTGGCAGGATTTTTAGTTTTTGTCCGGGCGCGTGAGAGTGAAACGAAACTAAAGCATTTAAGAGCGGGAATGTGCAGATTTCATCGGTATTTAGGTTTTCAAATTGGATGGAGAACCATGGACGACGGAGCTTTTGTGGTTATTTATAGACTAAAATTGCGGGAAGAGGAAAAAAGACTCATTTTCCGGGCAATATTGCTTAAATAAATGTCCGCGTGAAAGATAAAATGTTTTTTCCCTTTTTGTTTGCCATTAATATGGTATCTCCAAATAAAAAGAAACTGCGCTGATGGAGAATTTTTTTATTTGATATTTTGCCAGACATGTTTGTTTTTCAAATGTTTGAAACTGCTTTGGTACCTAGTTCAACATGGAGAAGAATGTCGCCAAAGAAAAGAGATAAGCTTAGAATACGGTTTTAATCTTAACAAACTTTAAGAACAAGAATCTGAGAGTGTCACGCTTGTGATTCATGACGTCTCAGATTTTTTCCAAAAAATTACCAATTGTTTATTATCTTATTGAAAAACCAAATCCAGAATGTTTTGTTCTAAAGTTGAGTTGTTTAATGTTTATGGATGTGAAGGTGAAGGTGAAGGAAGGAAAGGTGAAGGTGCGGCATCAAAAATTAAGCGGATTTTCAAGACATGGAAGTTGCTGTGAACCAAAACTCTTACCAGGAACTGTTTAACTCCAATTTTCTTTTTGTATATGGAATACAGAAGGTTCAAACTTTACAAAATGAATGTTAAATTTGAGGTAAGTTGTTGCCGTAAGGTCAGTGAAGGCCCTCAAAACAAGGCATTTTTGACGTTTTTCAGCATTTTTGAGGTCCAAAAACAGCTTGTACATTTCAGTTGGCACGGCAAAAGTAGTGTCGTTTGAAAGATCAGTGTAAGCACTTAAAAATAATGTATAAACAACCGAGGAAAGTTCAACGTACTTTTAATTGCGTACGGCCGAAATATGAAAAATGTCATATTTTACCGATATTCAAGCGGTCATAACTTCCTCTGCCAACAGCATATTGAAATATTTTTTTTGACAATGTCATACTCTATTCTTTGTCTTTACAGAACAGTTGAGTCCTTTGAGGCGAAATGTTAAAAATTATTTAAAAAAAATGTGTTTTTGCCTGTGCATTTTTTGCAAAGTTTTTGCAAAGTTGCATTTTGTATTCCATATACAAAAAGAAAATTGGAGTTCAACAGTTCCTGGTAAGAGTTGTGGCTCACAGCAACTTCCATGTCTTGCAAATCCGCTTAATTTTTGATGCCGCACCTTCACCTTTAGGGATCCATAAAAACTAAACAAGTCAACTTAAGAACGAAATATTCTGGATTTGATCTTTCAATAAAATAATAAACATTTGGTAAATTTTCGGAAAAAATCTGAGATGTCATAAAGCACCTCATAATGCTAGGCGTGACAGTTTCTCAGATTCTTGCTCTTAAGAACAATTTAAATCTTATCTTTTCTTTCTGTTATATCAAAATTTACGAAAATTAATGTATTTTAAAGTAATAATGAAAAACAAGCAGCAGTAATTTTAAATTTGGCAAAACGTGAGACAACATTCAAATAAAATATTATTTTTTTATTGTTTCATCTCAACATTTTCCCAGAACTATCACCTATTCAGTTTTCCAGTTGATGTATCCAAATTTCTTTGCACATATCTTTGGCACACTGATTTTTTGAGTACCTCCATCACGATTTATGCTCTGTAGCTAACGTATCCAAGTTTAAGAATACCCATGTTTTAGAATACAGGGGAAAAATAAAAAAAAAATCTTTTAGGGTGCAAAAAAGGAGAATATTGAAATTAAGTGTTGCTTGTTGCTTAATCTTAACAACCTTTTAGTGCTGCACCACGTCTTACGTTCTCCTGCTGAAATGTTAAAGTTCATGGGAGCCCATATGTTTTACGAGTTAAAAGGAAAAAATAACAAAGTATATTTTCTTGGTAGATGAACAATATCATGTAAACTAAGTTGTTTATAAAAAAGAAACATTGAAAAAATTCTTTTGATTTTTTCTTTAAAATGTTTGCTTCGTTCTTTACTAAAATGTACGGTAGAGGTGTTATCGGAAGATAGACGAACGTTTTTTTTCTGTTAAGTGGGAATGTATGTGCAATTGTTTATTTATCTACCGTGTAGAGAGGAGGCAAAACTTACTATATACATATTTTAAATGTTTAAACCGCTCTAATATTTACCATGAGAAATATTTCTACTAATTTTCAATTTTCGATAAATCAATCTTGGAAATTTTTATCGAGAAATGCTATCATTGCTTCTTTTTTTTTTTTTTCAAAAAATCTTTTTAATTAGAGCAACTTTTAAGTATAACGCAGTTTTCAAAATGCATATTTTTTAACTTTTACCGTTGAAAGTTTCTTAGAGAGGATGCAAAAAAATAATGTTATTACAAAATGCTCTTACTATTGGCAAAATCTTTACTTCACACACATTTTAAGGATGCAACCCTCTTAAAGATTAGAAATCATTTATATAATGTTGAATAGCATGGTTGCTCAGACGCCTAGTTATTTGGCATAAATTTTAGTTAAGTTTAATATAAAAAAAAATATCAATACAACACTAAACAAATAACTTCAAAAATGACGCAGTAATTGCTAATAACATTAAAATTCTGTATGTTATAAAAATTATGCAATGCTCATTTATTATTGATTCTGTTTCATTACCTAATATTTAGCAAAAATTTGCACATTGGGCCTCCCCACTCAGAAATGAATGCGTAATTACCAGGGGTGAATTGATACCGGAACACTGTATTGGTACTACTTTTTTGAAAAAAAAAAAAAAAAAACAATTTAGCATAAAACAAGTCCTGATTTAAGATTCAAGAAATTTTTCATTAGCGTTCCAATATTGAAAAATTCAGGGGATCTCCCCTGGTATTTACATAAACTTTGAAAATACCTGTACGAAAATAATTGCCAAAAAAAAAGAAAAGAAAAAAATATATTGACTTTTTTTGACCATGCTACGCCTTTTTTACTTAATGTAAATCACCACTTGCGAAATTTTATGCAAATTGTATCTTTAGGCAGTTATTTTCCAATGCGATAGAATAACATTTTTATTTTATGATGTATATGTCATACCTTTTAAATAAGTATAGCATGCCTTCTTATTTTACTAACCAAGCAATTTGGCTTGGTGGCGGTAGAAAGGCAAGTTTGGGCTTTAAGTGGAAAATAATTTTTGGCCCTTAAACTTAGGTTAGAAATAGAGGATGTAACATAATGCTCATAAACCATATTAAGGAAAATCAAAATCGATGAAAAGTTTCCTATTGCGACCGACACATAAAGTTATTTTTGGTCTAAGTGCATTGAATGTGTTTTTGACTTGCTTTTCTCAGAAAATCATCAATTGTTTTTTCAGTTTCAGTACGATTTGAAATTTTCTCGTCTATACAAAAATGGTCAAATCATCGGATTTTTCTTCTCTTATTTATTTCTTAAATAACCTTTCATTCGGGAACTTCGCAATATTTGAATACACCATTTAAAAAAAACGAATAAATAATCTTAATTGAGGGAAAAGTATTCCAATAACGGCCAAATTATTAATAAAGATTCCAACTTAAATATTTTGGTGCACGAATGAGCAGAATTTTTCACAGGGGCACGGTGGGAAGGAGGGGCATGGTACGTATGGCTCTTAAAAAGTCGTTTATTTTGCTTTTTAAAGGTACTTAATTTTTCTTAAAGACATTTTTAAGTGTTTATTTTTTGTTTTGTGTCTGCAAAAACACAAAACACTTAATTTTCCGGTTAGAAGAACTGCGTGAATAGGCTAAAGCAGTGATTCTCAACCTTTTTACAGCCACCGCCCCCTTTAGGATTAATTTTTTTTTCACCGCCCCCTTTGCTGACTTGCGCAAAACTGGAAGAAGGGGTGGGGGAGAGGTAAAACAGTTTTCTTGACCAGTTCAATAATTTTTCCCAAACAGATAGTTGAAAAATGATTATAGAATTAAAAAAAAACTTATGCTTCTTTGTTTTTCTTTATAAAATAATCTTTAGAAAAAGCGGGCATTTTTCCCCTCTGAAAAACCCAGAGTTCCAATCATTTACCTAGAATGGGTTCCTTAAATGAGTCAATCATTTTTAAGGTAAATAAGAACAACACGGATTGATATAAAAATGCCCCGTTTTCAACATCTTTTATTTGAAAACCAATTTATTTTGAAAAATACACTACGTTCAAATAGTTCCCTGAACAGTATGATCCCAAACAGTGTTGTTCTTAGTTACTTGCAATTATGCAATACGCATCCCTTATTTATTACGTACAGATATAGGATTTACATCGGAAGGGCAATAACAAAAAAAAAAAAAAAAAGCCGGACCATTTTTTGGTCCCAAACTACTTTTGTTGATATTGAGGAAGTTCGGGAGTTTTTTTGCAGAAAATTTTTGCACATTATATTCGGGAAAATATGATTGTTAGCGAGCTTTAGTGTTAGGGGATGATCTAAGGACACAAAAAGTCGGTCAAGTCAGGAGGCTCTCGTGTAGAAATTTTTAGAAAATTAACCTCGTAAAAACTCAATTTTAGGCCCTGTTTGATCACGATTGGAAAAGAGGTGGGTAGGTCGAGATTTCACCCTGCAATTATTTTCAAAAATCACAAGGTTGTCTTTGAGAATGAAGGTTTCCATAGCTCTTCGACGGAAATGTCTAAAAACGAAATTTTAAGCTATGTATGGTTACGTAAGAAAAGGGGTGTGTGGTTCTGGATCTTTTCCTTCGAAGTTTTTAAAAGTGACATTTTAAAGCGCAATTAAAAATGTGGTATATATATTTGGCTGTCTAAGTTAGGTGAGCAAGGAGGAGGGGGGGGGGGATTCAGGACTCTTCCTCGAACAATTTTCAAATGGACATCAATAAAGCACATTTTTAGGCTATTTTAGGTAGTTATGCAATGAAACGGGGGACCCTCAGCCAAAAACTTTTCTGAAATTCAAGTGCTATTGGCAAATTTTTGGCTATCCTTCATGACGTAAGGAGAAAGATCAAGGTTGTTGAGATAACCCCAGAAAATAAATTTTCAAGCTTTTCCTTGGCAATATAAGAGATGTGGGTTTCTTTCCAGACACGCCCTAACATGTCCCTACAAGGATATTTCAAAATATACCCACCGTCCCCTTACCGCCAAAAATATGTCCATCGCCCCTCTGCCGCCCAAAATATGCTCACCGCCCGTCAAGATCTTCTCACCGCCCACCGGGGGGCGGTATCTCCCCCGTTGAGAACCACTGGGCTAAAGTGAACATAAATTTAAATGAATGTTCCAACTAATTTTATTGATTCAAAAGAAGGTAAAAAATAAAATAAAAAATGGAATAAAGAACTCTCCCGATTTTAGCTAGGCACTCTCACTTTTCTGTTGAATCTACTATATTGCATTGTTTATCTCTTTCATTTTTCAAACATTCGTAATAAGTATTTCACTAAAAATAGCTTAATGTTTTACTATTTCATTAAAACTTTTGGGGACTAATCTTCGCAATAGTACATTGCACTACTTAACTGCAGAAGTATGAGATTTGAGACACTTCTCTCTCACTAAATAATGCATGTGATATGCATCACATTGCATCACATTAATCCCTTTACAACTGCACCCACTCATCGTTCCCATGAGAGACAGCCCAGAAAGCAAGCGTGAGCCCCGGGGAATGCGGGAATACAGCGTCTACAAAAATGCGGATGATGCAACATTTGCAACACTTTTTCACTTAGAATAAAATGCAAATGAAGCAACGAACTTTTTCAACCGCGAGAACTCCAACGGAAACTAAGGCACGTTCCGCTGACGAATAGGGAAAGCGGAGGTCAAGAACTTGGCTTTATGGGAAGGGATTCGGCGCGGTCTCCCAGGAAGTTTTGTGTGGCCTGTGAATTCCTGCTTTTTCTCTGTCGTCGAAGGTCAGCAACAGTTTTTGGGAACCAGGGCTCTCTCACTCGGGTGTGGAACTGCCACGATGAAGGAAGGAAGTTGAACAGCGAGCGCAGGAGCGCAAGGAGGAGCTCCGGGACCCCGGAACGGTGGCCGGTGGAAAGAGCCCGCAGATAATTTGCTTGCACTCGACACCATCTTCCCCCTGTCTAGCCATCTGAGACACCGGTACAACAACCGCCCGAAAGGGGTGCTCTGGATATACATGGAGCAGAAAGTAACAAGTAACTCCTTTTTTTGCTATTACCGCCAACATTTGAAAGTCCCTGTAAGAGACTCATAGCGAACTATCTAAGCACATAGTGCTCTGTGCATAAGACTGCTCACCACTTCCCATTTCGTCCCACGAGGAAAGTTAGACATGCTTTCAGTACTAGTATTGGTACCTTCAATTCTTGGTGGGGAAAGCATTAACCCATATCAAGAGTGGGGTGAATTATTTGGCTTATTATGATGAAATATGTAAATTATCGGTATCGAAATTGCTTTTTGGCATAGTCAATTCTGAATATATAGTGAATTGAGTTTTTATGCATACGGTGAAACATGTCATCCTTTGGAAATGTTAAAATATTAGTATCGAAATTGCTTTTTGGCATGGTCAATTCTGAATATACAGAGAATTGAGTTTTTTATGCATATGTGAAACATGTCATCCTCTTGTGCAGTGTTCTCCATACAAAGCCCCAAACTGCTGCGATACCCATGTTTTGTTTTACCAAGAAGTTATATACTCCCAACTAGTACTAATTTTCAATGGGTGTATTTTCTCTATAACATGTTTCAATAAATTACTTGTTTATGTTTTCCCTAAGAAATCCATGTGTTTTTCCTGAATAATGTGTGTTTATTTTGTTTCTAAAGTTTATCTGTTTTTCCTTTTATATCATGACATCGTCGGTCGAGTGTGGTGTTGATCTTACCTCCCCACTGAATGTGGAATTTGGATTATCTTATCTTCTCCACTTTATTGGTACGAATAGCGGCATGAGAATGTGGGTGAGATACACATTTTATTTCCATTGCAAACCTAAGCAAAGTCAGTGTTGCAAGAACTTCCTCACTCAAAGACTGGACCCCTCTCCACGGCAAATTGTTTCATGTTTTTTGGACCTTGGGTTTCTTCTGAGAGAGTAGGGGCGAACCAAAGTGGTTATTTGCGGGACGCGACGAGTTTCGCTCCACTTCGGAGGGCAGGGGCGGACCGCCGCGCCTTTTTCCCCCCACCACAAAGCATTACTCAAAGTTCACATATCGCAAGGTTTTCCTACTCTTTCCACTTTCAATTCGGTGACAAACCCGTTAAGTTGAACGAATTAAGTTGTTTTTAAATCCTGCTCACCTCTTAATCTTTTTTATTTCTCACTGCTTTTAAGACCTTTCAGTTCTAGAATAAACGCAGAAATGAACTACTAAGAAATTGAAGAGTATCTTTTTATGAACTGGACGCGTGATTCGCTAAAAACTACTTGACGCTCCAACATTTTCTATCCATAAAACTTTGAACTATTTTAATCTAAAAATAATTTTCATGTTAAAAAAAATATTAATTGAGTTTATTTTAACCAGTTGTTTACTTATTTATAATTTTTGTAATGATTTGTAATTCTCGCTGCTGCGGAAGATAGAACAGAACTATTATAGTTGTAAATAGCATATCAATAGGGCCATTCCACTAGAACAAATACGTCCTTTTTTTCTGTCCTAGTTTGCATGAGAGAAAATTAAGATTTTACATAATACTATATTTAACTAATTTATTTTCAATCACCACCAATATGTGAAAAAAAGTATGGTTTATGTTTACTCTTTGGTTTTTGTCTAAATTAACATTGTACAGAGTGACTAGGGCAAACGCGCTGATGGCAAAAATTAATTTCTCAAAAACTACTTGTTCAAAAAATAAATAAATAAATAAAGTTAAAAGTAAAAAAAATATTTGAATAATGAAAAAACTCTCAGAAACGCTTTCTCTACATTTGCACTGGAAAACTAAGAGCAATATAGCCAACTCTCTGATCTACCAAAGCTCTGAATCTTACCCCCAAGATTGGTCTTGATACGCCAAACAGTTTTTGAGAAATTGACATTTCTTTTCAAAGCGTTACTTATTGGTCACCTAGTATAGTTAAATTATTTGAAAAAAATCTGCAAATTTTAAAATGGAAATTAATCCTCCCCCCCTCCAAAAAATGGTGTTTCACTAATGATTACATCATTTAAACGGCAAAGCGCACCTGTAATGTAAACTTAATTAAGGTTTTTTAGCCAATAATTATTCAGTATTTTTTTTTTTTTTTTTTTTTAGAAATGCACCACTATCAATGCCTGTCAGAGATATACGTTTTTAATAACAAGTCATTTTATTCAGGTACACAACACGCATTGTTTCTTGAATTCAAGGAGACTAAAATGCACAAAATTTACATGCAACATAAGTTTAATCACATTTTAGTTTTACACTGCAGATATGTTTTTGTACAGACCATATATATATATATATATATATATATGTATATATATTCATTTATTTATATTTTATTATATACATGTATAACTATGTACATGTGTTTCATATATTTTTCGCTGGAACATCACAATATTAAAGCTTTTGTCTCAACATTTTAAATGGTACAAAGCATACACAATATGCTTCTCACATATATTAGTTTTATTTCTACTTTCACAAAAACATTTATTATGCATTTTACTACGGAGATCAAAAATTTGCTTTCCAGTCATATAGAATTGATTTATAAAATTTCTGCATACGATATGAGGTGTACAAGTGTACATTTAAAACAAATTTGAAAAAATAGAAACAACTTTAATTTTGGCACTTTCATCGTAATGCGTAAATACAATATAGTTTCATTTTTTTCATACCAAAGCATAATGTTACAAAAACCACATTATTTTTTAGTAGTATAAACAGTTCAACTTATATATCTTTAGCTATTTTTGTATTTAAATTTAATATTGCAATGAAAATATACATTGAAATGTTTTTATAAAAGTAATTTACGTAGAAATTGTCTTATATAATTTTTCTCCCAAAAAAGTACTCCTTTCAGTTATATTGCATTTTATTTTGCAGGTATTTTATACTGTAATTTTGCAAAAACATTTTAAAAAAGCATTATATACACTGTCGTTTCGATAACTCGAATACATTTTTCCCCTTCAAAAATATGATTGATAAATAAGAAATTAGTATAGTTTAAAATTTTCTCGCTATTTCACTTTGCCCCACTACCCTAAATAATAATTAGTTTATCAAATTTAAGAAGGTAAACTATTGGACAACCTTTATTATAAAATGCAACTATATAAAAAAAATACGTTTTTGAACTGTTTAGGTTGATTTTTAACTTAAAATAATGACTAAACTCGATATTAATGTCTAAAATACCAATCGTTGAAGTATGATTTTCTTTTTTGCTTCATACAAAAATGAACGAAAATGATTTTTGATTTATTCAAGGAATTTTTAGTAATACATTTTAAAACTTAGAATTTAAGTAGTTTTCTCAAAAAGGATAGGTTTTTAAGATTAAGTAAATTTTGTCAATATAAAAATAAAATTTTATAAAAAAAGTAAAACCGACTTCAAAAACACAGCTGAAAATTGCTCTAAAAAGTAAAAAATAAATTTATTCTTTGAACACCATTGATACTACTTTTAAACATGAGTTTTGAAGTCGGTGCCGAAACAGTTAATAAAATCATTCGTACCCATTGATTGTACCATTTGATTGATTTTTCCTCTCAAACAACACTTGAAATTGATTATGAAACATTTATGGTTGTTTTTATTATGAAACATGTAACCGAAGAATGGGTGTGATATGCATCACATTGCATCACATTAATCCCTTTACAACTGCACCCACTCATCGTTCCCATGAGAGACAGCCCAGAAAGCAAGCGTGAGCCCCGGGGAATGCGGGAATGCAGCGTCTACAAAAATGCGGATGATGCAACATTTGCAACACTTTTTCACTTAGAATAAAATGCAAATGAAGCAACGAACTTTTTCAACCGCGAGAACTCCAACGGAAACTAAGGCACGTTCCGCTGACGAATAGGGAAAGCGGAGGTCAAGAACTTGGCTTTATGGGAAGGGATTCGGCGCGGTCTCCCAGGAAGTTTTGTGTGGCCTGTGAATTCCTGCTTTTTCTCTGTCGTCGAAGGCCAGCAACAGTTTTTGGGAACCAGGGCTCTCTCACTCGGGTGTGGAACTGCCACGATGAAGGAAGGAAGTTGAACAGCGAGCGCAGGAGCGCAAGGAGGAGCTCCGGGACCCCGGAACGGTGGCCGGTGGAAAGAGCCCGCAGATAATTTGCTTGCACTCGACACCATCTTCCCCCTGTCTAGCCATCTGAGACACCGGTACAACAACCGCCCGAAAGGGGTGCTCTGGATATACATGGAGCAGAAAGTAACAAGTAACTCCTTTTTTTGCTATTACCGCCAACATTTGAAAGTCCCTGTAAGAGACTCATAGCGAACTATCTAAGCACATAGTGCTCTGTGCATAAGACTGCTCACCACTTCCCATTTCGTCCCACGAGGAAAGTTAGACATGCTTTCAGTACTAGTATTGGTACCTTCAATTCTTGGTGGGGAAAGCATTAACCCATATCAAGAGTGGGGTGAATTATTTGGCTTATTATGATGAAATATGTAAATTATCGGTATCGAAATTGCTTTTTGGCATAGTCAATTCTGAATATATAGTGAATTGAGTTTTTATGCATACGGTGAAACATGTCATCCTTTGGAAATGTTAAAATATTAGTATCGAAATTGCTTTTTGGCATGGTCAATTCTGAATATACAGAGAATTGAGTTTTTTATGCATATGTGAAACATGTCATCCTCTTGTGCAGTGTTCTCCATACAAAGCCCCAAACTGCTGCGATACCCATGTTTTGTTTTACCAAGAAGTTATATACTCCCAACTAGTACTAATTTTCAATGGGTGTATTTTCTCTATAACATGTTTCAATAAATTACTTGTTTATGTTTTCCCTAAGAAATCCATGTGTTTTTCCTGAATAATGTGTGTTTATTTTGTTTCTAAAGTTTATCTGTTTTTCCTTTTATATCATGACATCGTCGGTCGAGTGTGGTGTTGATCTTACCTCCCCACTGAATGTGGAATTTGGATTATCTTATCTTCTCCACTTTATTGGTACGAATAGCGGCATGAGAATGTGGGTGAGATACACATTTTATTTCCATTGCAAACCTAAGCAAAGTCAGTGTTGCAAGAACTTCCTCACTCAAAGACTGGACCCCTCTCCACGGCAAATTGTTTCATGTTTTTTGGACCTTGGGTTTCTTCTGAGAGAGTAGGGGCGAACCAAAGTGGTTATTTGCGGGACGCGACGAGTTTCGCTCCACTTCGGAGGGCAGGGGCGGACCGCCGCGCCTTTTTCCCCCCACCACAGCATCACATTAATCCCTTTACAACTGCACCCACTCATCGTTCCCATGAGAGACAGCCCAGAAAGCAAGCGTGAGCCCCGGGGAATGCGGGAATGCAGCGTCTACAAAAATGCGGATGATGCAACATTTGCAACACTTTTTCACTTAGAATAAAATGCAAATGAAGCAACGAACTTTTTCAACCGCGAGAACTCCAACGGAAACTAAGGCACGTTCCGCTGACGAATAGGGAAAGCGGAGGTCAAGAACTTGGCTTTATGGGAAGGGATTCGGCGCGGTCTCCCAGGAAGTTTTGTGTGGCCTGTGAATTCCTGCTTTTTCTCTGTCGTCGAAGGCCAGCAACAGTTTTTGGGAACCAGGGCTCTCTCACTCGGGTGTGGAACTGCCACGATGAAGGAAGGAAGTTGAACAGCGAGCGCAGGAGCGCAAGGAGGAGCTCCGGGACCCCGGAACGGTGGCCGGTGGAAAGAGCCCGCAGATAATTTGCTTGCACTCGACACCATCTTCTCCCTGTCTAGCCATCTGAGACACCGGTACAACAACCGCCCGAAAGGGGTGCTCTGGATATACATGGAGCAGAAAGTAACAAGTAACTCCTTTTTTTGCTATTACCACCAACATTTGAAAGTCCCTGTAAGAGACTCATAGCGAACTATCTAAGCACATAGTGCTCTGTGCATAAGACTGCTCACCACTTCCCATTTCGTCCCACGAGGAAAGTTAGACATGCTTTCAGTACTAGTATTGGTACCTTCAATTCTTGGTGGGGAAAGCATTAACCCATATCAAGAGTGGGGTGAATTATTTGGCTTATTATGATGAAATATGTAAATTATCGGTATCGAAATTGCTTTTTGGCATAGTCAATTCTGAATATATAGTGAATTGAGTTTTTATGCATACGGTGAAACATGTCATCCTTTGGAAATGTTAAAATATTAGTATCGAAATTGCTTTTTGGCATGGTCAATTCTGAATATACAGAGAATTGAGTTTTTTATGCATATGTGAAACATGTCATCCTCTTGTGCAGTGTTCTCCATACAAAGCCCCAAACTGCTGCGATACCCATGTTTTGTTTTACCAAGAAGTTATATACTCCCAACTAGTACTAATTTTCAATGGGTGTATTTTCTCTATAACATGTTTCAATAAATTACTTGTTTATGTTTTCCCTAAGAAATCCATGTGTTTTTCCTGAATAATGTGTGTTTATTTTGTTTCTAAAGTTTATCTGTTTTTCCTTTTATATCATGACATCGTCGGTCGAGTGTGGTGTTGATCTTACCTCCCCACTGAATGTGGAATTTGGATTATCTTATCTTCTCCACTTTATTGGTACGAATAGCGGCATGAGAATGTGGGTGAGATACACATTTTATTTCCATTGCAAACCTAAGCAAAGTCAGTGTTGCAAGAACTTCCTCACTCAAAGACTGGACCCCTCTCCACGGCAAATTGTTTCATGTTTTTTGGACCTTGGGTTTCTTCTGAGAGAGTAGGGGCGAACCAAAGTGGTTATTTGCGGGACGCGACGAGTTTCGCTCCACTTCGGAGGGCAGGGGCGGACCGCCGCGCCTTTTTCCCCCCACCACAATGGGCACGAATGATTTTATTAACTGTTTCGGCACCGACTTCAAAACTCATGTTTAAAAGTATTTTCAATGGTGTTCAAAGAATAAATTTATTTTTTACTTTTTAGAGCAATTTTGAGCTGCGTTTTTGAAGTCGGTTTTACTTTTTTTTATAAAATTTTATTTTTATTTAATTTTTTTCAGTGTAAATGTATACCCGGAAGAGTGTCATGTTGCCATCATGACGCTTCATCTCACTTTATTAACGCGTCCAAAATTTTAAACGATTGCCACTAAAAAAAATTGTGTTAATTTCTGGGATTTAATTAAAGCATGCTTAAAATACAAGTTTTCAGCCGTTTATACGGATAAAAATGGCCAACAGGTTAATCTGCAAAGTGGCCATTTACTGTCGATTCATTATTTGTGCATCACTAAATTTAACCTTTAAAGTTTTTAAAATATTTTTTAAAAATATTTTTTAAAAAATTGGGGAAATCAGGACTAAATATTTTCTATCAGTAAAACTGCGGTTTTCATGCAGTATAATCGTATGACGTAGATGCTGCATTTTTTTCTGCAGCTTGAAAATCCACCGACTCGCTCAAGGATCGAACTGATGCTCTTGCCAATGAGAGCCCAGCCTCTTTACCGTAAAGCCACTCTGTCGGCGATCGACATAGCAAAGAGTGTGAGCATGAAATTCCGTTCATGATGCGCAAAGAGTATGCGCATGAACGGAATTCTGAAGATTTCCCTCAATTTCTTCCGGATTCCGTTCTCAAACCCCGAATCATGGGACCATGGGACCACCAGGAACGTGTACCTTTTCAAACAAAAAAAAGTTATCCAAATCGGACTATTCAGTAAAAAGTTATGCGTGGTCAATGGTCATACATTAAAAAAAAAATACCGGTCGACTAGAGAACCTCCTCCGTGTTTTCGTCGGTTAAAAAACACATTTAATTTATTTAATGACATTGAAACAAAGGTAAAACCACGTAAGAAAGGCATTTTTTGCATTCCAAAAAAGCCTGTTTTGCATATTTAAATTTTGGGAAATGTTCGCACGTTTTATTTTATTTCTTTCTACTGTGCGGGAAATATTTAATTTCTTTCTTCTTTAGGTGGAAAAACTTTTACCCATAGAATGAAACATAAAATGTTCGGATTAGTGGTTCAGGATTATAAAAAATGGGCTCGTAGTACGCATTAACCAAAGAATGGAAAGCAAATAAATATCAGTAAATTTTGAATGTTTAATGTCATCCGTTTTTTTTTTACTTTTTCACTTTTTAAAAATAGAAATGTTTGGGAATTGCCGCTTGAAATTATTTTACTAAGTTACTAGGTATTAGGTACATACTGTTTTAACCGTGTTTTTTCAACGCATTTCAGTAAAGTAAACAATAAGATTAAAAGCGTTTAAATTTATATATATATATATTTTTTGAACTTTTCAACAGTTGAAAAATAATAATTACTAATTACTTTTCAAAAGTATTGTACTTAAAACCAGATATGTGCTGAAAATAATCGTGTTTATAAAATATTCTTTTCAAAATAAAAGTGGTTATAGATGAGAGCAGAGTATTATTTATTAAACAGTCGAAAAAGTATGCAATTCCAAAAATTTGGTTTGGTTAGGAGCTACTTTTAAGTGGAAATAATATGAACTACAGAAAAAGGAAGTTAATGGTACAGTGCAGCGAAATACAATCACCTGTTACTGTTGAAATACTCGCTAGAGAACAACGTACGTTTTGTGATGTTCAAAAGTTATTATTCGTCAAATTATTCGTATACATGTTATATGAACCTACACTGTGGAAAATGTTGTGTAACCTTATATCATAGATACGGTGGCAGCCATGTAGACTCCACTGCTATGGATTAAATCAATCGATATATTTGGTGTAAAATAACACAGCACTTGTGAAAGGTTACAACATGGCAATTTTACAATAACGTAGCGTTTCACCAATGTATGTGTACGGTTACAACTGAATTCTCTGTCAAAAGAAAGAAGAAGAAAAAAGAGCATTCAATCAGGCTGGAAGATTACTTTCAATTATACGCTTGTTTAGTGTTTGTCAGGTTCATGCTTTCCCACTACCGACCAACTTTACACAAATTCGTGAGTTACTTTAGTTACACATGACAGGATCAAACCGCGAACGTACCACGTACAGAGAGCTCTCAAAGCAATCGCGTTTTACTTCTGAGTTAGTTAAGGTACATATTGGTTACATTCATAAGACTTTAAGAGCTGTGCGCCGATGTTTGTCTTAACACATGCGCTTTGATTAATACCCCAATAATTGTAAACTCTTGGTGGAACTAAACACAGGCTACGTGAAACTTTCCTTCAAAAAAATTCGAGCTTTTTGTAATCGGAACGACTTACTCCAAAAGTTAATTTAAGAAATGGGAATGATAAAATACTCTCCTCTCATCTGTATAACACACAAATAGTAAAAGGAAAAGTTTTTCAAATTTTCTCAAACTCGCATAGTATGGTCAAATCAAGATTTTCTTAGCTATAATTTTATTACTCAATTCATTAACAATCTGGGAATCTTCAATCGTAGAAGAAAGAAGCTATTTTCTTGGAGAATGTAAATGCTTCATAAAACAAAATTTACTCATTTTCGTCTCTTTCTTAAACTACTTAACAAAATCTATGCTTAAGCATTAATTTTTATCATTAAGCAAAAACATAGGAAGAAGCATAAGGCTGAGACTCGAGTTTTATGCTGTGTTTGTTTACATAAGCATATACATAAATCACTTTGCTCGTTTTGGACTGCATGGATGTGGATTTCAATGAAGAGACATAGTTCATTATGCATGAGTAACAGAGGCAGCTAAAGAAAACGAAATTTGGTTTTGCATATGATTATGCACAGTTGCTCGAGTGCATGATGTATTATCACTGCTTACGCATTCTTATTTTGGGTGTAATTTATCAGGCGTTTATTAAAATATGCTAAAGAAACAAATATTAAATAAAATTACTATTATCTTTGCAGCTTTTACCTACATTGAGTTAATATAGCTATAAAATAAAGAAAAACTTCCCTGTATTGCTTTTTCGAACATATTCCTATAATTTCATTTTTAGCGATATGTACAGACCCGATTTTGAAGTCTCATTATATTTTGAGGGCCATATTTCAAATATGACTCTAAACATTTTGATGGAAGTTTCATAATAATATTAAACAACGATCATTTAGCTTGTGGAAGACATAACATACAATATATATACACAACACAGACAATTTATTATTAAAAATATTGACATTTACAACTAATTTGCTAAGAGAAAAACAATAATACCAATTTTAAAATTCTCAACAATAGTATAGCAAAAGCAATTTATACACTAGGTGGCCAAAAGTATCCGGACACTTTCGAAAATTCATTTTTACATATAGCTCGAAAAATAACTGATCAATTGTTCTTTAACTTTAGTCATACAAAATATAGTCTTCACCGAACATTTCCAAGTTGAAATTAAATTACCCTTGCATTTGGGGGACGACAAGAAGGGGGGTTGAAAGTAAAACCGCTTTTTGACCATAACTCTTCGAAAATAGCTCGGAATAAGCTATCAATATCAGTAATTAATTAGCATACTTTGTATAATTACTGTACAAATTTTTATGAACGTACCACTCTTACTTCCGAAGATATGAAACATTTCTTAAAAAATGGCAATTTTATTTGAAGGGTTTTTGCTCATAACACGCAGAGTTTTTGATCAAACCTTATCAAAACTTCAGGAAAGATGACAAAATACAAGAGAAAGAACATACTAAAGCGGTAAAAAAAATATTAAGAATTCGATGAGATATGAACGTTAAAAGGAAATAATTTTTCACGGCGCATGCGCGAACGACAGAAATTTATAACTACAAAAATATTGTAGCCCGGTTTATACTGCATCTTATAAAAAAAGTTTCAGTTGAATATCGTAAAAATTGAAAAAGATATTAGCGATTTAGTGAGCCGTAATTCACTCATTCGCAGACAATACCTAAACGGCGAGGGGTTGTCCACAAATAGCTATCGTTGAATTAAAGGTTACCGCCCCGATGTAACCAAATCAATGATAACAAGTAAGCATTTCAAATGTTTAATTGAAAACGATTTTTTTTTTTCATATTCGGCATACTAGCTGGCCAAAAGTATTCGGACAATTACAGCGTTCTGAGACAGATATTAATACGATGTTGGTCCCCCTTTTGCATCGATGACAACCTGTACACGTCTGGGAAGACTTTCTACCAGTTTTTGATAGGTGGCTATAGGAATTGACTTCCAGGCGTCCATCAGAGCTGAAGTTAGTGCTTGCAGTGAGGATGGCCGATTTGGCTGTCTACGTAATCGGCGCTCTAACTCGTCCCAAAGATGTTCTATGGGGTTAAGATCGGGGCTCTGAGAAGGCCAGTTTAGTTTTTGAACGCCCATTTCATCAAACCACGTCTGAGTAAGCCTCGATGTGTGAACAGAACAATTGTCCTGCTGGAAAAGAAATGGACCTTCCCCGAAATATTGCCATAGAGTTGGGAGAGCAGCATTGTCCAGAATGTCCACATCTCAGAGTTCATGTTTCCAACCACAGGAACTAATGGACCCAGGCCAAACCAAGAGAAACATCCCCACACCATTACACTGCCACCGCTAAACTTAACAGTCGGCACAATGCATTCACTAAAGAAACGTTCGCCGGGCATACGCCAGACCCAGACGTGTCCGTCTGACCGCCAAAGTGTAAAGCGAGACTCATCACTCCAAAGAACAGTTTTCCACATGTCCACAGTCCAATGACGGTGAGCTCTGCACCATTGCAAGCGATGCTTCGCATTCCGCTGACTGATATGCGGCTTGTGAGCGGCTGCACGGCCATGGAATCCCAACATGTTTAACTCCTCGACGAACAGTCCTGCTGCTAACACTAGCTCCTGATGAACTTTGGAAATGCTGAGAAATTTCCACCAACGAGGACTTGCGATTTTGCTTAACTACCCTTTTCAGAGTTCTGCGGCTGCGTTCACCAAGTTTTTTTGGCCTACCATTTCGTTTTTCTGCAGTCTCACTGCCTCGACGTTTCCACTTCACAATTACATCGCTCACAGTTGATTTAGGTATCTGTAAAATGTCCACTATCTCACGAGTTGATTTCCCGCAAAGATGACATCCTACTATACGGCCATGGTCAAACTCACTAAGCTCCTTTGACTTACTCATTGTCTCACAAACGCATACACAATCCGACAAACCACTACCAACACTATTATTGCTTTAAATTACGTATCATATTGCGTCATCATCCAGAACCATTGTTTCAGGGGGTGTCCCGAGACTTTTGGCCACCTAATGTATAAGGTCTATTAGGCCGAACAGGCGTAATGTGACTTCTATGCCGAATATAAGTATTAAAACTATACAATTTAACATTGAAAAAAAATGTTTGCTTGTCACCATACTATTTGTGGACAACCCCTCGCCGTTTAGGTATTGTCTGCGAATGAGTGAATTACGGCTCACTAAATCGCTAATATCTTTTTCAATTTTTACGATATTCAACTGAAACTTTTTTTATAAGATGCAGTATAAACCGGGCTACAATATTTCTGTAGTTATAAATTTCTGTCGTTCGCGCATGCGCCGTGAAAAATTATTTCCTTTTAACGTTCATATCTCATCGAATTCTTAATATTTTTTTTTACCGCTTTAGTATGTTCTTTCTCTTGTATTTTGTCATCTTTCCTGAAGTTTTGATAAGTTTTGATCGAAAACTCTGCGTGTTATGAGCAAAAAACCTTCAAATAAAATCGCCCTTTTTTAAAAAATGTTTCATATCTTCAGAAGTATAAGTGGTATTTTCATAAAAATTTGTACAGTAATTATACATAGTATGCTAATTAGTTACTGAAATTGATAGCCAATTCCGAGCTATTTTCGAAGATTTATGGTCAAAAATCGGTTTTACTTTCAACCCTCCTTCTTGTCGTCCCCCAAATGCAAGGGTAATTTAATTTCAACTTGGAAATGTTCGGTGAAGCCTATATTTTGTATGACTAAAGTTAAAGAACAATTGATCACTTATTTTTCGAGCTATATGTAAAAATGTGAATTTTTGAAAGAGTCCGGATACTTTTGGCCACCTAGTGTATAATAATTCTGAATTTTTATTTTGATATGTAAGCAATTGAAGGGCTTGCTGCAAAAAGGAGGAAGCTTCAAATTTCAATTGGTTTGAATTAAAGCTTGGAAAATTGAATCAAATTGAATATTTTTTTTATGACTCCTCATATACTGATAATCATACAAGGGAAGTTATTAAACCATAAAAAGAAAAAAATAAATGTTTTCACTTCTGATGCAAACCTTCTGAAAAGTTTGAAATTTGAGCTACCTCCATTTTGCAACAAGCCCTTCAATTTTCGATAATGTTTGGCCTTTTCTTTGTAAAGCAAATAGATAAAAAATCCGGAGATGCACTTTTTTTTTCAAGAACATATATCAAATGTAAGTGAAAGACAAAAGTATAATAATCTGGATGCAATAAAAAGATATAAATGAGAAATAATAAAAATATGTTTTCTTGATATCCTAGTACAGAGTTTCTCAAAGTGTGACCCCTGGACCCCTGGGGGTCCTCGCGCTGTTATCTGAAGATCTGCTGTGCCTGGTAGAAAAATAATGCAAAATAAGTAAAAATAATTGTGCAACCACTAGCCATATTTTAGGTCAAAAAGAAAGCACTTGTAAGAACTTTGAAAGAACAGTTTGAGGAAAAAAAATACAGGTAGATGCATAATGAACATTTTAAAACGCTTGGTTTTAATACACATTGCCAATCCTAGTATCATATGCTAAAGAAAGGCGTTTGTATACATATAGCGAGTGACATGTTTTAAGGACATTATTCAAAACGTACATTTCTGCATTATTTTTTAACATTTAAGAAGGCTAACATTGTTTATTTCATCAATTCGAATAAGCTCGTTTTTACTAGCAAACTTTGAATAGAAATAATTTGATAATAATTATTCTTAGATATTGAATATTTAATTTTTGCTACCATCGCCAAACATTATAATGTTAAATAGGGAAAACTAGATAACAGTTCTAAAATATATGCAGAAAATTGAACATTGAATATTAAAATGACCTATTAAAAAATAAAATTTATATGCAGATCGTAATCTTTTTTGTACGGGGGGGGGGAGGGGTTGCAAACTTGGTAAGTTTTCGGTTGGGGGTTTCGTAGTGGTTTAAACTTTGAGAACCTCTGTTTTAGTACATGCCTTTCACTTTAATGCAGAAAACGAAATGAAAACCAAAGCTAGGTAGGAAAATAATAGCAACAGTATATTTGGAATGACAGTAAAGAAAGTAATATTATCTCAATGATAATGTTTGTTGAGTATACGGGAATGCTGAAGAACAATTAGATTTGCTCGGTGTTCAAAATTGCAGCTAAAAAATGGTGAAAGAGGGCAAAACCGCACCTTTAAGCTTTGAAGTTAATTTAAAAGACATCTAAAGATATTTCTTAAATAAAAGTTATCAAGTATACTTCCTAATACATTTTAAAAGGAATATTCTGAGTTTGGAAGTGTTGACCTACGTAATTATTTTGCAAATGTTTTTTTTTTTTTGTTAACCTTTTCAAAATGATGCTTTTGGCCTACGTAGGGGAGGAGGAACTCTTTTCCAATTAGTAACGTTGGGTGAAAACAAAAAGCGTGGAAATTCATTTTTAAGCTAAAATATATCTTAAATACCGTGAAGTCATATATTTACTTACTCCTTGCAAAATATTAGTCTTTCTGGTATAAAACATTATTTGTATCACCTTAAACTCAGACAGAAAGTTCAAAAATTTTCAAAAAGTTTTCCTAACCTAAACTAAACGACTGACAGACAATACAGCTTCACCATTTTATGATAAGAGTTACTTAATTAGCTGATATTCTTTTCATTTGATACTAGAACACAAAAACGCCAGGGCAGTTTTATTCACCTGTACGATTTTGCCCCACTTCTAGACAATGCAAAAAAAAAAAAGGCTTGGAAGTTCCATTCTTAGTATTGCTCGTAAAAAAAAAAAAAAAAAAAAAAAAAAAAAAAAAAAAAAACACAAATTTTAAATTAAGCTGAGTTGTTTCATTTTGATAATGAATGAAATTTGGCAATTGTAGCTTTTGTAATCTTGAGTGTCGTTTCGGCAAAATTGAAGATTTAAGAATTTCATTTTCTCCTTTTTCAAGCAACTGTTTTTGTTTGATACTGTACAACATAATAGAACAAACCTCTTAACTGCCATGAATTTTTTTCATAACATTTGCTAGTATTATAAATCGGCTTATTTTTACTTTAGTGTGTTTTGTTTTTGAGCAACAGATCAAGTAAGCGATAACATTCAAGAATTATCTTACGAGATCAGTATTGCGCTGGGCAGGTAAATTGAAGTATCTACAAATCTTTAGTTTAGTTTTGAAGCTTTGTCACCTATCTTGTTTCAGTTTTATTGCGTAAATATGCCTTTTGGTTGGCTTCCACATAAAACGTAACATTTTCTATTCCCACTGGCCAAATTTCAAACTTTAGTTACTTTTTAATGTTTGCTGGAAATCAGAAACGCTTTACGACAAATATCTCGACAAATAGTTCATTTTCTGTAGATACTGCCATTGACCTACCCAAGGTTATTTGTAAATCAATATAAAAAGCATGTTTTCAATAATCAGCCAAAAGTCGATGCACGTTAGGAAATTAATAAAAATGTTTTGGATGCACATTTTCTAACTCCACTATTGGCCACATTATTGCTTCCTAATGTTCTCTGCTCATTTGAAATTCAATATATTCCTATACATAACAGATATTATGAAGTCCTAAAGTCTGAAAAGACAGCCCAGCAGCTTTCTATGTAGTAACACCAAACTGTCGCGAGCAAGCTGAAGACCTTGAGCAAGGAGACGACCCCCAGATTCGTGAGAGAGGCGCCACTGTCTGCCCCATCTCGGCACCCGAATTCGGAGGGTTCCAAGTCCACCAGGGCGATGGTGGCGTTCGTTCCAGGGTGGATGCAGTACGTTCTTCGGGCGAGGTTCTGCGCGTACAGGAATCCGTCAAAGTGCAGCATTTGGACTCGAAGGGTCTCGCGCATCCATCGACGGATCCAGCCGCCTAGCCACACCAAGCCACAGCCACACACCCAAGGGTTGTCGTCTAAAAGTACGCCACCTGAAATAGTGTATTTGAAAAATATCAGCAGTTTTAAAGATTAACTCATCAATGCCTGACATTTTTCCCCCAAAGATATTTTGTGTACTGGTTGCACACTTCACAGGTATTTACAGGTCCCTGTATAGAAAATCAAAATTTTCTGAGGAGGAGCACTCAGAGCTTTTATGATTTTAAAGTCGATAATTTCAGTGATAGTTGAGGAATAAGGCTCTTAAAATTATGTTGGAAAATAAGGTTTGAGTGAACTAGTTCATATACTTAATATTTTCAAAATTCAATTGATACTTAGAACGGGTTAAACACAAAACTTGGTCATTTTACAACAGAAACATTATTTTTGAAAAACCATGAAATATTACAATCTGCCAGCAAATTTTGAAAATGACTTGTATTATTATATTCGTTGATCTTTACAGTAATTAATGTTTCGATTGGTATTAATTATATGTTTTAGAACGCCCTACCTTTTCACCGTACCTAACATTTCACTATTTATATGAAAAGCAAAACAGTTTTTTTAGACGACAGGGGGGCATGTAATCAACAAATCAACTTTTTGCTGCCTAAATCTGAGTAACTAATGCATTCATATGTCTTAAGGTTACAAGAAAACCCCTCTTTAAATAAGAAAAAGTTTTTAATACTATAACTTTAACTGCAGAACTCTTTCCCTAAACCTTAAGTGCGTTTTTTTTTTGCTTCTTCTATAACAAAGAATAGTTTACTCGTTAACTAAATACACATATCACTTGGTTTTAGATAAGTATAAAGCATAAAATTTGAACTAAAAAAAGGAAATTACCCGAAATATGCTGAGTTGTAAATCCTTCTGCCTTTATTCTGTTCGCGGGGCTTAGCACATCCTCATCCATTGTAGTCAAGTAGTTGCCCCTGATATCTAGAGTCAAGTACCGTATGTCAGCCAAGTATTTGAGGAGGCCACTGGGAAGCCTGCTTATGCTGGTTCCTGTAATCCGCAACACAAGCTCGTGAGTACGTAGTCCTTGGAAAGCATCTGGTAAAATGTACTGCAAGTTTCTTCCTGTAATCGTCAACTCTCGTAATTTCGAGCCAAAGGACCATTGGAGTTGATGTGATAAGTTGGTTTCTTCAACTTCAACCAGCACTCGACGAAGACTGCATGATTTCGACAGCAGGTATTGCAGTCGAAACGAGCTGAGTCCGACATAGGTACTTGTCTTGAACGTTGTCAAAAATCTGAAAAAAGTAAATAACAATTAGAAACATGCTTAAGTCCTTTATGATTCATCACACAAGCAAAAAAAGTTTCTTAATGGTTACAAGAATTGTTATCTGTTATGAATGACAATCTGAAATATATTTAGATAACTTGTTTTTATTTATTTAATATTCTACGCAGGCTGCATAAATTCACCAGTTATTGTATTCAAATTAAACTTTATGACTATTATTTTTTACCGTGCTTAATATGTTGTTGATTAAGTTCGATGTTGGTTGATGGGTTTTGCTCAATGTCATTCCACTTAAAAAATTATGATTTACTGCGTTTAGAGTGTTATTAAAATCTTCTAATCTAGGTCAACAATTAGGTTTCAGATCTAGTCAACAACTAGATATGGTTTCACGCGGAAAAAATAAATACATCATTTCAGTATTTATAATTGCATGTGTTCAGGGCCGGACTGGCCCGCCGGGCAACCGGCCGCAGGGCCGGTGCGCCCCCGCGGTAAAAAAAATAACTTTTTTTTAATGAAGAAAAAAAAATCATTAAATTTCTGTAATTTTTTTTTTTTTTTTGCCTTATTCCTGTGTCAGCAGTTCTTTTTCTTTTTTCACTCTTCATTCCTGATGCTACGAATTTCTTCAGTACTCCAGAAAGGCTGGCTACTCGCTGGGTACCCTGGGATTATCTTGCCGACGGCAGATTCTTTTCAAGGCGCGTTTTCGTCCCCTTCATATTGTCACCACTGTCACTACTGCTTACACTAAGAAGGTCATTTGAGGGTCAAAATCTCTTGTCCGCAATGCCCTGTGAACAGGTGTCTTCCAGTCTTGACGAATATTCAGTCCCAGTGTTGTCTGAGACATAAATCTCCAACACTAATTCCGGGAATTTTTACTGCGATGACTTGGGGAGAGGAGGGCGGTAGATAAAGAAGATTCAACTGTTTTTCTAGAATGCTTCCGGTTATTGATAAAGAGTACATAATCGGTTATTGATTTCATTACCGTTTTTTGCAGTGATTTTAATTAAAGCCCCCACCCTACCCGTTTTTAAAGAGATTTTTAAGAACACTGCTGTATGCTAAGCTAAGAGTTTCAAGCATTTTTGCGAATTGAATTTTGAAAAAACTTAAAAAGAGATTTTGAAACATGGGGAAAAAAAAACAAAGCGAGTTCGTTCAGTCTAAAGCCAGGAACAAACACCACAGACCAGTAATATAGCTAAGTTTTCAGCGCCCCGTTGTGTTTATTGCGCCCTGCAGCCTTATTGTTGCTCTTGTTAGCATACTTCTTCTCATGAAATTCATGTTATTGCGACAAATATGTTTTTTTTTTCCCTCTGAAAAACGCCCTCCTCTTTTTTTCCCCCCAGGTTCATAAGGAGATTTTTAAAAATTACTGCTGTATGCTAACAAGTTCATTTAGGGTCAGTTTTTGCAACAGTGAATTTTAAAAAAACTTAAAAAGACATTTTGAAACGTAGAAAAAAACCCCCTAAGAATTCGGTCTGTCTAAAGTCAGGGACAAACACCTCGTTCGAGTAATAGTTAATATTTTGTAGCGTCCAGTTGTGTGTTTATTGCGCCCTTCTGACTGCTTACAGCGCCCTGTAGCCTAATTGTAGCTCTTGTTAGAATACTTCTCCTGAAATTCATGTTATCGTGACAAATATGTCTTTTTTTTCCCTGGAAAACGAACTCCCCCTCCCCCCCCCCCAGGTTAATAAGAAGATTTGTTTTTTTAATTACTGCTGTATGCTAACAATTTCATGTAGGGTTCGTTTTTGTGACAGTGAATTTTGAAAAAACTTAAAAAGATATTTTGAAAGATAGAAAAAAAAACTAAGAGTTCGTTCAGTCCTATGTCAGGGACAAACACCTCGTACCAGTAATAGTTAATTCTTTAGCTCCCCGTTGTGTGTTTAATATGCCCTTCTAACTGTTAACAGCGAACTGCAGCCTTATTGTTGCTCTTGTTAGAATACTTCTTCTCATGAAATTCATGTTATTGCGACAAATATGTTTTTTTTCCCTCTGAAAAACGCCCTCCTCTTTTTTTCCCCCAGGTCCATAAGGAGATTTTAAAAAATTACTGCTGTATGGCTAACAATTTCATTTAGGGTCCGTTTTTGCGACAGTGAATTTTAAAAAAACTTAAAAAGATATTTTGAAACATAGACAAAAAACTAAGAATTCGTTCTGTCTAAAGTCAGGGACAAACACTTCGTACGAGTAACAGATAATATTTTGCAGCGCCCCGTAGTGTGTTTATTGCGCCTTTCTGACTGTTTACAGCGCCCTGCAGCCTACTTGTAACTCTTGTTAGAACACTTCTTCTCCTGAAATTCATATTATCGTGACAAATGTCTTTTTTTCTGAAAATCGAACTCCCCCCCCCCCCAGGTTTAATAAGAAGATTTTTTTAAATTACTGCTGTATGCTAACAATTTTTGAAGATTTAACCCTTCACTGCACGGTGTGCCAGATCTGGCACAAACCAAATAAACCCTCATATATTCCTATGATTTTTAAATGCAGTTAAACTGAGCTTTGTGCCCCTTCTGGAACATTGCTATTACAGTTTAGTGTGATTTTTATGCACTAGTTAGTTGCATTAGTCTAGGTATTACAGTTATTGCTTTTTAAAGAAAGAGTGTCTGCATTTCCATTAGAAGTGTGGTTAGTCATTATTTCCTTTGTTCTAAAAATGTTTAAATACACTTAGTGGAAAGTTTGTTTATACCACTTATGGTACAAAACACATTGTAGATTATTACACTTATCGGTATACAAAGCATATGCTATGTGCTTTGTGCCATATATAGAACAAACAATTAAAACATCATTTTTGGTGCACATTTTTAAGATTAATTTTTTTCTTCATTTTTCCTGAACTCAGGGCTATTTAAAAGGTAACAAATGATTTTTTTCATGAAAATATAAAAAATCGTGCAGTGAAGGGTTAACTGCTAGTGCTACTATAAATTAAATGTGCCAAGAAAAACAGCCGTGCAAGACATGTCCTTCATGTGTGTACAAAGTACTGTATGGTTATAATATGTACTGCATACTATATACAGAGCTTAGTCAGGTATACAGGTTTATACTTACTATACCTCTTACGCTAGTAAGCTGCGAAAGGGCTTTTTCAAAGCTAATATTAATTAAGACGAGATTGCGAAGTTGCTTATCCAATGAAAATTTAGAGGCATTTCTCATAATGCAGTGTAGTGTTTCGTTGATTTCCAATCCCTATTATGAGTATGTGACTGATATATCCGTTCTCTTTTGGGAGAGGCGAGCTTACTTAGTATCAGGGCCCCCACATCAATCCGTGAACCCCAGGATCAGATATTTTAATGAGTCTCCTTGTTCCTACAACTCTCCACCTTCTATCAACTTATTAATGTTTAGGCAGACATTTGAAATTTGAAAAATTTTGCTTCATTTTAAATTACACTCAATCCAGGGACGTCATTTCAAGTTTTTCCAGGGCGGGGGGGGGGAGGGGCAAAGGGTCCAAACACAATGCAATTTCATCATATCAAAAGCCACGCCCACTTATAGGTAAATATACATAGATTTCTCAAAGTCAGGGGGGGGGGGCAATTGACCCCCCCCCTGAATGCCCCCCTAAATGACGGGCCTGACTCAATCAGTAGTCAGATTTTTTTTTGTAGTTAACTACAATTACCTCATTAAGCTTACATCATTAAGCTTTACCTCATTAAAGCTCTTGCTGGCTTTTGTCGGATGCCTGTGCATCCATAAGCTCAATTTTTTTTTGCATTGAAAAAGGCGTTCCTTGTAACGCCGAAACACGTGTCCGTATCCCTGCTTTCGGTACAGTAAAGTAACAGTATCCCTGCTTATTTGTGCCTTCTTAACGTTGTAATTTTCTCTGCATCTATATAGCACAAAGGTATTTGTAAACTTTAAGGATTTATGTGTTTTAAAAATATTCATTAAAGAAGCTGGGATATTTCTGTGGGAGATTGTAACTAATACTTCTTTTTCTGTTGAAACGCTAAAGGGGCACAACATTTAGCATTATCGTTCCGAATATCACCACACATTTTTTTTCCTGCGCTAAGAAACAATCATTTAACTGTGTTTTCAAAATTTTCATAATTTTTCATGCCTTAAAAATTTTAGATAAGATATTTTAATTTGAAAAAAATCGTCAATTTCAGCTCTTTTTAACATATGTTTGCTTTGCTACTGCTAAAACCATCATAAGCTATTCCTCCTCTCGGCGCAAGTAACATTCGGCGGCCTTATCTTACGGCAAGAAACTGCTATTGTCCTTTTATGAGCTCTCTTCCGAGAACTTTGTGGGAGGTCAATCACAGAACCACTATGTAAGTTCCAGGGGGTGATAATCTCACATCCCTGCTGGTCTGTCAATTGATTACCTATGATGTAGTTCCCCCTGAATATACCCAGGTCGGTTCCTATAGAGGAGGCGGCTATGTAAATTTGCCATGCTGATCCAAGGTTTGTGCTACCACATTTCCGTAAACAAGCTTTTTATTACAGTTATTTATCACAGGCGTCTAGGCGTCACAGGCGTCATTTAATATCACCAGGAACATTTATATTTATCTTTATGCGTATATAAAAGTCCTCTGTTGAGTCCACAAACATATCTTTCCGGTAAGTTTTGCTTGTATTTTGATATTATATTTTGTTAACAAAAAATAATAATATAAATTGAAATTGATACCACATGCATTTTTCTTCGTGTGTGTGTGTGTTCGGACAGTTGTACAAACTTCACTAATGTCCTGGCGACCGAAGTGACAGGGAGCCCGCTCCCCTTTCTCTCGGCTGCCGTGTTACGGGCAGGAAGATAGAGGAGCTGGCTTACAGGGAAAGAAAAAAATATTGATTCGTCAAGTTTTCCAGAAAATTATTTAAAAATCGGTTTCATTAAAATTCTTTCAAAGTATTACGTAGAAGCGTCAGAGGTATTCCGATAGGAAATCACTAGGAGTTTCCAAAAAAATCCCAAATTTTACCTGACGATTCGGCAAAAGTTTGAGCATTGCAATCTTGCAATTAAAAAATAAATAAAAGATGCCTAATGTTTCTGTTTATGGGATGTAGGGATGTGTGCATGCTTGTATTTTTTCATTTGAACAGATTCGAAATTTTATTTGCTAAATTGAGAATCCTCCCCCCCCCCCCCCCGTGAGAACGAGTGACCTCTTAGTATTAAGCAGAGAGATTAAAGTAATTGGTGGAACACTTATTTCATGTACAACTTTTGTGGGTCAATTTAAAATCATTATATCATTGGTATCAATAGTGAATATTTAAGATATGACTCATCTTCTGGACCAGCAAAACTTGTAAATTATTGAATTTTGGTTAAATGATCATATGTATTATTTTTCAAATGTAAGTTTTGTGACAACTGCAAAATTTCTTCAATAACTCATCAATTTTCAAAAATAAGGAATAATTTTACACATTTTTTTCTGTGCCGCTTTCTGCAAAAAATAAAGCGACAATTCATGTTTTTGTTGTTGTTTTTTGTTATCATTTTTAGCTACAATTTTAATTTATATCATTGTTTGCTATTTTTTGCTTTAACTATGTTTTTATAATTTTTAATGAGTGTGCTTTGCAAGACTTTTTTCCCCCTTTGCCTTTTTACTCTTTTTTTTTTTTTTTTTGGAAAAAGTTCTTCCCATATTGTATTTCGAGTTCGATCACTAGGGTCAAAGAAAGTATTCTTAACCATTAGATCACATGAAATTGTTAGTTTTCTCTCCAAAAATAGCATTGTGAAATATGCCGTATTTCAGCAATTTTTCAGATACAGTATTTTTTCTCCGTTCCCTCTTCTCTCTTTTACTCTTATTTCTAGTCTTTTGGAGGGTCTTTGTTTGCCTCTTTTTTTCTCATATTTTTCCGTCTAATTACTTCATATAAGGCTTCAAAATGCTGAATTTGTTATCTATTTTTCAAAATTTCTCCCGGGGGGCAATCCCCCGGACCCCCTGAAATCGGGACGAGTCCACTTTACATCCCATTTAAAAAGAGATTATTGCAACATTCTTATATCCATCCCGCTATTAAATTGATCCAAAAGAAAAGAAAAACAACGGGATTATTAAAAAAGGAGAAAAACACGGGGGCTGTTATCACTTATTTGCGAAAAAGAAACATATAAGTTTTTTTTTAAATATTGAATGAATTGTATCTACAATTTATCGGAAAGATAAGAGCGAATTTTTCTCTTTCAAAAAATCTAAGGGGGGGGGGAGCAAAGGCTCTGCCTGCACTCCTAAAATTCAAGGCGTGTACATGTTATACTGCTACCAGCTACCGAATCTTTGATTGCAGCTCCGGCCCTAAAAGTTGAAAACTCCATTAAAAAAAAGAATCGCAAATCTTTTCTTTCTTGTCTTTGATTACGGAAACTTTCAATGAAACATATAAAATTTCAGTTTATCCTTTGACAAAATTTAAGCTATTTATAAATTTATATGAAAATAATAGTAGGAAGTTTAAGTAAAGGTTTGAGGGAGGGGGGGCCCACAAAAAGTTGCATCGGGGCTCATGAAACCTGTCGACGGCCCTGTTCATTATACTTGTAGTGTTTCAGAATAGTTTTCACCAGAGTGGCATCATTTTCAGCACATACTGTAAATATTCAATTTTGATACTGTTTTATCCAAAAAAATGTGACAGCTCTTTTTTAGACATATCGCAATTTTCGAAGGTTGTTTCTTCTATCTGTGAATAATGTTGAAAATTTTTTAGTGTTTCCATCCTATACATTGATGCAATTTCATTGTTTATTTTTATTTTGTATGTTAGAAAACATTAAATAAAAATGTTAATAATTTGTAAATAGCCAACTGCCACGTCATATTAGGGTTTGAATTTCCATAATTCTCAGTTTATGTCATACTATTAAATTTATTTGTACTGCAAACTTATTTGTTCTCAATGCTTTGACGTATGACGCAACTAAAACTGGGGTATTCTTTAAATATGCATAAAATTCTATGAGTTAATAAATGCATTTATATTGCTATGAAAATCACGTTAAATCTTGAATTAAAAAAAAAATCTTTTGAAAGACACCTTTCCTAACTATTCACCTTGCGAAAAGAACAATGTAAGATAAAATTTCGAACATCTTCTTGAATGACAACATTTTCCTCACCCCCCCCCCACATTGTATATATCTACAATGGGCTCATGAATATATCGTGCGCCCCTCTGAAGTTCCAAGGTCTGCGCCCTTTTAAGGGGTCCAGTCCGGCCCTGCATGTGTTACATAAAGCAATCAAGACTTAAAGTAACTAGTAACTCAAACATATATGTCACAAACCCAATCTACCCCACCCCAACCTCCCGAACATCTGAAAAATTATTAACTTTGTAGATGGTTTATGATCCTAGATATTGCACTTTCGTCTGAATACAGTGTAAAGTAAAGTTTACAAGTACCTGTGTGCTATTGATGTAGAGAAAATTACAACGTTTAGGAGGTAATAAGCAGGGATACTGCTTATTTATGCCTCCTTAACGTTGTAATTTTCTCTACAGTGTAAAGTAGTTGTTTTTCTCTTATGACTCTTTTAATTAACCATTTTAGATGAAATATTTATTTATATCCGGATTCATGTGCGTAATACAACTTATGTGATCTGCTAAAAGTATGATAACAATTTTTAGGAAGGCTTGAATTTGAATTCTGTTCTTTTTATTTATAGATTAATGGGAAATTTTTAAGGCTAAGACTTTTTTTTAAACTTCAATTAAGATCATTTATGCGACTAAAAACATTATTCGTATTGTTATCTGAATACTTAGCGTTTTACGAACTGAATTAATATGGTCAAGAGAAAAAAAAATTTCTATAATTTTCTATTCTCTTACAATTTGTAAATTCTCTCTCAAAAAATTTTCTGTCTTAGACAACGAGTCAAATATAGAAAAACAAAGGAGATAACGTCGAATGGGTATGCGAAAACTATATTTTCTCTGGAAAAAGTTGAAGTTTTTCTTATAAGAATAAATGTTTAAACTGTTATGTTAAGTTCTTTAAAAAAAAAAGCACTTACTTCAAGTTGTGCAAAATACGAAAATCCATGTCTTTCAAATCAAGTCCCCGAAGATCCAGCTCTCGAAGCCTTTCAAGCTTCCGGAAAGTATTCATTGCCAATATTTGAATGGGGTTATATGAAATATCCAGTTTTGTCAGCCTACTGGTAGAGGGCCACACGTGAGAAGGAACTTCACTCAGATAATTGTGAGAGAGATCCAGATGTCTCAACTCTTTGACGCTGGAGAAAGAGAGGTCTGATATATTGTTCAACAGGTTGTACGAGAGGTCCAGAACGCGCAGTGACGGTAAAGGAAAATTGGGCACAAGGGAAAGACTGGAATTCTTCAAGAGGAGTGTTTGGAGTGACACCAGCGCTTTGAGAGGTCCGTCATGGGGCGCCCACCTCCACAGGCTGTTATGCGACAAGTCCAAGTATAGGAGATAGACTAATTTTCCGAAAGCGTCTTCTGATAAGCTCTTTAGTTGGTTGCAAGAAAGATTGAGGCTCAGCAAATTATGAAGATGATTTAGTCCGTTTGTTGGAATGCTAGATATTCTGTTATGAGACAGATCTAAGTATCGCAACGTCGACCGCACATGTGCTAAGCTGTGAATAGGTGCATGGAATATGTTGTTGTTGGATAAATTGAGCCGCTCTAAACTTGTACCAATAAACACGTCTTCTGGAAGAGTCTTTATGTTATTGTAGCTCAAATCGAGAATCCGCAGAGAGCTCAGGTTTCGAAAAGCACCTGAAAATATTGTAGTCAAATTGTTGTGACCGATATGAATAATTTGCAGCATAAGGCAGTTTTGGAAGACGCCGTTTGGCAAGTTGGATAGTAGATTGCCATCCAAGTGAAGCACCTGAAGATTTGGTAGATGAAGGAACGTGGAAGAATCCAAAGATGTAATACGATTTGAAGACAAAAATAAATGATGCAGCGTTGCACCTACAGGGCGGAAAAAATTACCGTTCATGTAACTTAAAAGGTTGCAACTAAAATCTAAACTTCTTACTTTAATGTATATTTTCCCGTCCTTTTCATCATATATCTTGGAAAACTGAGATATTTTATTGTTCGATAGATTTAAAAATACGTGATTTTTAGCATCACCTACTTTATGAAAACCTTCAAATGAAAACTCGGTTAACTGATTATCTTGAAGAAATATGTTGGTGACACTTTTCAAATTCATGAATGCTGCCTTTTCTATGTACTGGATATCATTTCTTGCAAGAATTATAGTGTTCAAAATGCTCATATCTCTGAAGGACTGAGTACGCAGAACTTTAATTTTGTTCCCAAACAGAACAATGTTTGTAAGCAAAGGGAGTTTGTTAAAAGTATCAGTTTCAATACTTTCAATTTCATTATTTGCGAATACAATGCTATTTAAGCGTGTATGTACATTGCTTCGAAATAATTCTAGTGGAATGATTTTCAACTTGTTGCCCTCCAGATCACAGTGGATTAAAGACGGCATATCCGCGAAACTTGAGGGTGACAGTTTTTGAAGATTAATATGATCCATTTGCAACCACTTGACTTTTCCCATCCCTTGTAGAGCTTCAAGATCGGGAGTGCTAAAACTTCCAATCTCTAGTATTTCTAGAGTTGACTTTAGTGGTCTAAACATGCTGGAATTGAACGAGTTTAAACTGTTGTAAGAGAGGCGAATTTCTCTTAACTTTGTGGTCCCCAGAAATGCATCCGCTGATATAGTTTTTAGCTCATTGTTAGCTAAATTGATTGCATTCAGTGACTGCCCCCAAATACTAAAATCTCCAGCACTTATGCTAGAAATGTAGTTGTCTTGCAAACTCAGTCGGGATATTCGTTGAGTTATTTTTAACGCTTCACGTGGAATCTTTCTAAGTCTGTTCCCAGAAAGGTCTAGAACTTCTAAATCATAGCGACATCCATGAAGGTCATACTGATCCAGGTCTTTCAAGGAATTACCACGAAGGTACAAATGGCTTAGCGATGTCAAGTCTTTGAGAGCTTTTGGGAATATTTCTAGTAGATTATGGCTTAAATCTAATGCTTTTAACTTTTCTTGGAGTCCTTCAAACGCCCCATCTGGTATGGAGGATATCCTATTATTAGACAACGATAGTCGTTCCACTACTAAGCCTTTAAATGCTGAGCTAAATATCGTTTCAATGTAGTTAAATTCGAGGTGGAGGTTCGTGATGACGACATCAGTGTCATTCATGAAATGAGCGGGAATAGCGACGAGGAGGTTGTGGCTGAGGTCCAGTTTGCGAAGCTGTTTGACTGGTAGCTTAAAATGCTTCGGCATTTCATCAAATAAATTTCCACCAAGCTGAAAAAATGCAATGCATTAAAAAATCTGAAAATTACGTTACATTTTGAAACATATCTGTACTTAGAAACAACTATAATCGATGTCATTTTAATTAAAGTTGATAAATAAAAGTGGACAAAAATATGACACTGGTTTTGTTATTGCAAGGTACAGATAAAAAAATCTGACGTAACAAGCGATTTTGCTTCGAACAATTTACGTTGAAAACGATACTAGGATTTTTTAATATTTCTTTTTTCAACCTAAACTCATTATTGTGAAAATTGCAACACCATGAAGGACTTGCGCGAATGGGCTGAAATTTTTAGCAAATGCAAAGTAGGGTATGATATGCAAATGATTAGAATTTTAGACTCACAGCGCATGCGTAAGCTGAGCAGCGCCCTCTGAACGCAGGATTTATTCGAATAAATAGACGGCTGCAGCAAGGCGTGTATGGTTATTGGTGGTTATCTGCTTGTGATAAACGTTAGCTCAGACGTTGCTTATGCCTCTTCGACGAAAAAGAGCGAGGTTTCAACAATTTACGGAGTTTGAACGGGGGAGGATCATCGGCCTTCGTGAAGCTGGATTGTCTTTTGGTGAAGTATCCGCTCGTGTGCAGCGTAACAGCAGCACAGTGATTCGTGTTTGGAAGCAGTGAACAACCATTGTTGGACAACTCGGAAATCCGGAAGTGGACCCGAAGTGGGACGTCAGCGCGCGATGATAGACACCTGATCCGCATGGTGCTGACGGACCGTAAAACTTCTTCCAGACAACTGGCAGCCCAGTGGTCAACAGCTACAGATGTTTTACTGTGTGCTTTATCAATTCGTAGACGTCTGCTGCAGCGTGGACTGCGCACACAAGGACTCCTTTATACAGGATCCCCCTCACATTAAACCATCGCGTCTGCGGTTAAAATTGACCGATCAGCATAAGGACTGGTGTGCTGATTGGCAGTATAATGTGTTTTCTGACGAATCCTACTTTAATTTGTGGTACCATGCTGGCCGCATTCGCGTCCGACTCTATGCCGGTGAACGCCACCTTCAAGAGTGCATTATCAAACCTCACAGTGGACGAACACCAGGAGTCATGGTCTGGGGTGCCATATCATATCACGGTGGGTATCAATTTCTACGAATTGTGGGCAACCTAAATAGCAACCGGTACATCAGTGAAGTTCTACGGCCCCAAGCTGTTCCCTTCCTTCAAGGCTTTTCTGGCGCTGTATTTCAGAAAGATAATACCCGCCCTCATGTCGCTAGGACTGTTTAATCCTTCCTTGCATCGCCGCAGGTACAGCTTCTTCCCTGGTCTGTGTATTCCCCGGATATGCCGCCGAGTGAATATGTGTATGGGATTTTGTTGGTCGACGTCTCGTTTGTGATCCTCGTCGGTTGCTTCTACAGACGAACTTTGGGTACGCATACAAACAGTATGGAATGCTCTTGATCAGGCAGACATTAAAAATTTGTTTGACTCCATGCCACGTCGCGTAGCAGCACTTATTGCAGCGCGTGGTGGCTACAAAAAATACTAATTTCAATATTTTTTTATTGTTTGGCTTTCTAAGTTAGTCATTTATTTGTACCATTATCATTCAGTTGTGTATTAAATTTCATTCAATTATGACGATTCCTCCGTGGTGTTGCAATTTTCACAAACATGAGTTTATTTTTTAAACAATTTTTTTTATAAATACATCTTCAGAAGAAATACCACTTTGTTATCTGAAGCCGAGAACGCTAAACATTACTTTCAACTCCAAAATGACAGATTTTAAGTATGTTTGTGACTAAAAATTAGTATAGAACATAATTATTTGATCAGTTATAGAACAATTATTTATTCAAGAACAAAATATGAAGTATAAACTAGTGCTCTTTTAAATAATATTTTCGAAAAATAATTTTGCAAAATTTCGCCTCATTTGATGGAAAAATAACTAATTATTTTATTTTGCACTTTCAAATGTAACAGATTTTTTTCTTTTTTTAAATTTGGTTAAGTAAATGCATAAAATATCCCAGAACAAGGTAAAAATTTGCACAATGTATCTTGGTTCAGCATCTTTTACTTCTATTTTCTTGTGTTTGAAGAATTCTATTAAAAAAACTCGAAGAGCAGTACACGTTACATACATTGATCCAAAGAACTTGACAAAAATGATTTACTACTTTCCATATAAGTTCCATCAAATTGAAAAACAAACAAACAAAAAATAAATAAATAAATAAATCCGAACCAGAACACATTCATGTAGGGTGAGTTCTGGTAAGTGCGTCCACGGGGTAAGTGCGTCCACTGGGAATTATATGAACACTGTCTTGAAATGGCTTCTGAAACACATCGACTATGTTAGATAACTTTCTAATGATAATTTCAATTGGTAGAATTCAGGCCTGGATTCAATAGACGAAACACAATCAGAGACAACTTAAATGTCTTCAAAAAAACTCCAAAGTAAAGATGGAGAAGGTTTTGTTTCAGTTTCTCTTGTAGTCATACCAAGCAATTGAAGTCAAGAAATGCAAGTTGTTTCTTTTGAGTAATAGCTACTAATAAAATATATGGGGTATTTTGATCAAATACTCTAACTAAAATTTGTGTATATGACGGTACGCACTTCCCCTTTCTTTAAAGTAAGGTGGGGGTAAGTGCGTACCATTATGATGGGGCAAGTGCGTACCATTATCATGAGGCATATGCGTACTATTATGCGGAGCAAGTGCGTACCATTATGATGAGGCAAGTGTGTACCATTACGTGGAAAATCCGACTCTCGTAATTCACCTTTAATCTTGCTTATAACTCTTTTATAAGCCGATTATAAATCCGACGTCATTTCCATCAAGTATTTATATTAACATTGAATGTGGCATAAGATTTCAGTTTTATTCATTACCTCTGAAATATATTGGCTTTTAGATGTCAGTTAGTAAATTTTCCGTTGAAAATAGCGATCATAAGCTATACTTAAACTAGAATGACAAATGAAGCAATGAAATTCAGTGAAACACTAAATAAGGAACCAACTGATTGAAAAAACGAAGGTGGAGTAATGAATAAATTATAGCTTTGAAAATTAAGAACACCTTGTGAAAAACTCTTTCAATATACAAGAAAAAAAGGGACAAGTATCACATCATGATGTTTTTTTTTTCTTTTTGCTCTTTATTTTGTGTTTTTTCTTATTGCTGCTGATTCTAATAAGAAAAATATTTTAAAATCGTATTTATTCAAAAAAAAAAAAAGAAGAAAAAAAAACGAATTGTTCACTCAGGTCACTTAACGATCTACCATACAAATAGAATTAAAGAAAATCACAGGGGTACGCACTTACAACAAAGCTATTGGACGCACATGTCTCATCTTACATTTAAGAAGGGGTAAGTGCGAACCCTGGCTTAAACACAGACTGATTAATGTATTAAACCAAAATAAACTATGTAGACTATGAGTGATTATTACTAAATAAAAACAACTTACATTTGCTCACTTGGTCTTATTAAAAGGACAAAGGAAGAATCACAGACACAACTCTCTCAATCTTCAAATCGCAGTTGTTCGCAAGACACGTGGGATATCACTGATTGCGTTTCATCCATGCAAGCAAGTACTGATCTCTAGTATTAGGAGTTATCCCAAGGCAACTACCTAACATATTTAATATGTGCCAGAAGTTTTTTCCTGCTTATATTCACATAATTTAAGGTGGACGCACTTACCCCGCTAGGTAGGGAAAGTGCGTACCTTAGAATAGGTGTCATAAACCAGGTTACAAAACCTATGCTTATGGTTTATTTGACATATTACATGCTTGAAAATCTTAGTAAAGGATCTGGAAAGAAAACTAAAAAAAAAATGTGAGTGTACAAGATTTTTCCACAGAGCAGCATCCTTGAGAACATGAACTTTGAAAAAAAGGGTACGCACTTACCAGAACTCACCCTACCTTATTTTACTAACTTTATGTAACATTCAACGTTTAATGCACTGAGCCCCATAAGTAACTGAAATGCTCTCCTAACATTTTTTGAATTGAACAACACTCCTCGAGAATAAACGAAGCTCTCAGTTGTGCATAATATTTCTTTCATCATGGTGAGCAGATAAGGCTCCAGTTAATGATTTATTATAGTTTAATATGATGATTAGAGTAGAGTGTAGAATCGGGGCACATAGGTGATATAACGCATTTATCGCATTCGAAAACTAAGGATTCCTAAAAGGCAACGTTCTACAAGTTTACGGAAATTAATGTACTCGTCGCAATGTTTGTTCTAAGATGCATAGATACCACTTAGTTGACGATATCAGTCATTATTTTATCTTTTTAAGATTCTTTTAAACGAAACAAGCCACTAAACAACATTAACAGCTATATTAAATGTAAAATAAATAGGCAAAATAAAAATTAAACCATTAAAAGGTAAAATAATCCATCAAATAAATAACCTAAGCTATTAAATAGCGTTAAAAGTAAACTTTAAAAAGCAAAATAACCCAGCAACTAAATGAAACATTAAAAGCTAAATTAAGTATAAAAAAGTCCACCAAATACAGTAAGTTCCAAAAATACCTATCCATTTTCATAAAAATACAGTGCGTTTCGAAATGATAGGTCCACCAGTAAAAACGAAAGTTATGCTGGTAAAAAAGGTTGTATTATGTACAAAGTACTATTTTATAAACTACATTACTTCATTCAATGTAAAATAGCTCATAAATAATTTACAAATAATAGGAATAATGAGGGAAACTAAAATTAGATGAAACAGCTGTTTCAAAAAGATAGGTCCACTGAACCAAGCATCAAATTAATGTTGAATTAATAGAAATTTTTCTGATTTTTTTTTCTGAATAAGCTCATAAACCCTATTTGGCATGGTTTCTACAAGTTTTTGCAAACAATTTGTCCCGATTTTTGACCATTCGGAGGAAATAGCCCTTTTTTAGTCTGCAGTACTGTTGTACTGCCTTCCGCCTGCATACGCCGCTCTTGCGAGTATACTTCACATGTTTTCTACTGGATTTAGGTCGGGGCTGCAAGATGGCTAATCGATAATATGTACAACATTATTCAGAAACCATTCAAAAGTGGACTTTGCAGGGTGCAGAGGAGCATTGTCCGGTTGGAACATGAAGAATGAGCCCCCAATGGATTCTGATTGTGGAAGAAAATATTTTTAAAACAGCTTGTTATAGCCAGCAGCATTCAAACGATTGTCTACAAATGCTATATCAGTTTTTCCTGTCCCTCGGAATCGGGCACACACCATAACGGAACCACCATCAGCTTGCCTCTTCGAGAATATCTATCGTTACGCAGATCGTGCCGGCAATACTGCCAACCATCTGGACCTCATCCAGGTTAAATTCCTTTTTATCACTGAATATCACACGATGCCTATCTTGTTTAGAGGACATCACTTCCTGCGCGAATTTCAATCTTTTCTTTGTGCTATTTGGTCAATTTCGAAGCCGATTTCCTTTTCCAGTAAACTAAATTGCCGAACTTCTTTACCGCTCTGTGGACTGTAGATTTTGATATTGAAATGTTTAGTTGTTTGGCCAAAGTGGATATGCTCATTATTTCCAGATTTTAGGTCCCTTACAATAGTGCTTCGTTGTCGGGTTATCACTTTTGATGGGCGTCCAGATATTTTTTACTGCTATAAGCATTTCTAAATAGCAAAATATTGTTTGCAACACTTTGCGATCTGTTTAAAAGCTTACCTATTTCTCTATTCGATTTTCCAGACTGTTTAAATGCATCAATTTTCCCCTGCTCAACCAGCGAAAGACTGCAACGACAACCCGTTTTGTTTGACTACAAAGTGCTGTTCAAATCTGTTTAAATACCTCCACAGCAGCAAGCATAATCCCGTAGTAAGACTAAGCAACGATACGTATGCAATTTTTTGGAAATAAACGCGGTTGGGGCAAAATTTCTGAAGGCGGACCTATCTTTTTGAAACGGTCTGAAAATGAAAATTCGCACCAAATAAGAAGAAATGATTTATTTTTAAGAAATTTCATCAAACATAGTTATAACAATTACAGATATATAATCACTATCAAAAAACGTGATTCTTATTCTCAATTAAGAGTCGAAATAATTTTGAAAAATAAGGGAGGAGCTATCATTTTGAGACGCACTGTATATAACTTTCTTTTACGCATGTTTGACGAAATACTGTTCTAAGAAGAAAGAATTATCATTAAACAAAGAGAGTTTAAAGTTAGTAGTTAACCAGAAAAGTGGATGGCGAAACATATGAAGAAGTACATTGCAAAAAACGAACGATTGTTTTTACAGTATAATACTGGAAGCCGAGGTTCCAATTTAAAACTGAAATTCACAGCAATAAGCTGTAAAACTAGCAATTTTACAGTTTCTTACTGTAAAGTTAGCATTCTTACAATTTTTTACTATTAAGTTATCAATTTTACAGTTTATTGTCGTAAAATTCAGCAATATTTTCTGTAAAAACAACAGTATACTGGCAGCCGAGGTTCCAGTTTAAAACTGTAAAATACACGGTAATAAACTGTAAAATTAGTAATTTTACAATTTGTTACTGTAAAATTAAAATTTTCTAGTTTATAATTATAAAATTAGCTGTATTACACTATAAAAACAACATTCATTTTTTACAGTGTAGATGCATCAGCTATACCCGGGTAAATATGGAAAATAGCCACCAGCAAACGTCAATATCAGGCTACTTGTGATCAACTTCATATGAACCGTTGCCGTCACATGTGAAAAGTCTTCCAAGACGTTTTTCATCCGCTATGCAACTGGTTCGCGTGAATTTGTTCATAGTACGCTTGATTTGTCCCTCGTCGCGTCGGTGGCTGTTTTCTCTACTTTCGCGGATACAGCTGATACGCCTTTAGTGTGTTCTACCACCCAGTCTCTAGGGAACAATAGCTCTTTTTTTCTTCTATAAGGGAAGCTTCTCTTCAAACATGTCCGAAAAAATCAATAAATTAGTGTTTTCAGGGAAATGTATCACTATTCTGGGACCATTTTGTAAATAAATCATGCGATTAAAAACAATAAAAGTTGCATAAAATGTGCGAAATAAGAACTAAACCTGGCAGCGGCTTGAAATTTTTCTGTTTTTGCAGAGGTAGATGCAAACAAATTGGCCAGTGCCAATATACTGATATTTTACTCTCATAAATAGCGGGGAGTGTTTTCTTTAGTTAAGAGTACAACTTTTAGTCACTAATATTGATAGAATAAGCAAAAAAAAAGGGGGGGGGGAGTAGAGAATATTTTAATTTTTTTAACAGTTTATTTTTCATTATTTCTTTTAAATATCCCGCTTCTAAAACGAAGCAAAGTGTCTCGTATCGCGTTACAAGCAGGGCCGTCGCTAGCTGAAATATCTGGGGGGGGGTGTTGAGAATTTGGCGGCCCTGGGCTCATCATATGGGGGGTGAGGGAGATAGCTTCCCTCTTCCCTCGAACTTTGAAATCTAATATTTTTTACAAAGATGTTTTTTGATTTTTTTCCTATAAAATTAGCATTTAGTACACCCCCTACTCCCACACACATGGAAAAATTCAAAATGACATGCCTGAGTGGCTACAAACAGCTTTCGAGTTTTTGAGCACATGCTTAAAACTTTAAATTAACACAGTGAACTCTCACTTATACGCAGCCTCATTTATGCGCCTTTTTCACTTATACGACAATTTTTAATGGTCCCAGCACACTCTATAGCAAAATAATGATAGTATCATTCGTTTATGCGTCACTCGAAAGATAAATATTTCTTTTATGCGCCTAATTTTCCGTAAATGTAAAAAAAATATTTATTTTCCTTAAAAAATAAGCATTTTTCTTCACTTTCCTCTTCAATCTTTCGCCTTTATTGCTCACGGAAGGCGTTTTTTCCGCATGAACTAGAGTTCGGAGAGAGACAATTGGATCGTTTTAAAGGGAATAGTTTGTAGTTAGGTATGCTACAAATTTTGTTTTCTCTTTATCATTGCAGTTACGTTACAATAATTGCCAAACCACAGTAATATGTCCCTTGTCTATAAAAACATTCTTATTCATTCTCTCATTGGAACCTATGTTGCGTTTTATTCCTTTAAATAAGCTTGTTCACTTATAGGTCTCCCTCACTTATGCGCCTTTTTATGTTGGTCCCTTGGGCCGGCTCATAAGTGAGAGTTCACTGTATGCAGAACTATTTATACAAACACTATATAAATGTTAAATATCAAAAATATTAATAAACAATAAATAACAATAATAAGCATAAAGTTTGGCAAGTAACCCTTTGGCAATCTGCTCTGTTCCGGGCATATTCTAAACGATTCATGAGGTACCTTTTTCTTCTTCCCGTGTTTTGCGGTAATTGTCCCTTGAGCATTCATGCTATTAAGTTTTGTGGGAAACGCAGATAAAGTTCAACTGCCCAAAAATGTTCTGGACATGCAGATACAATTAATTACCATTTTAAAAAAATTTCCCGATAAATATGAGCATTTTTCTTTTTTTCCTCTTCCTTTTTTCTTTTTTTAAATTGCAAGTTGAAAATCCAGTTTATTCAACAAAAAGTAACAAAAAGAAAAAAAAAACTATTGAAAAGAGACAAAATTTTTAATCTACCCCTTAGTTTTTTAAAAATACATTTCACAAATTTTATTGGTAAAAAAACAATTTAAAATTGACGGCGCCTGTGCTTCAATGTAGCCCATGAAATGATGTTTGACAGCTCTTACAGACAGGGGTGCCCATCCCCCCCAAGCTCAATGGCGCAAATTCCCCCCCAAAATGTTTCATAACCCCATTGTGCTCTTTATTTTTATTCCTCTTTTTTATTTTATTTATTTTTTTAAACATCATTTATTTATTTTTTAAATATTAGTTGTTTATTTTTTAAGATATTTTACTTATTTTCTAAATAAAACTTTCTTTGTTATACATAATTATATTTTTTTTAAATACTAATTAGTGCAGAATAGAATCGCTTTTTTCCTCTTCCAGACATTACAAGCACACACACACACACACACAATAAATAAATAAAATAATAATAATATAGAAGTAATTAAAATTAAAAAAATAAATTTTTGAATAATTTTTATTTAAAAAAAGTTCGTAAATAAAAGAAATTAAAAAAAATAACTCATAATGATTTATATAAATAAATTAGTTTAAAAAAAATCCCCCCCCCCAAAATTTTGATGGCGCAACCTGCGCCATAATCCCCCCCTGTGGGCACCCCTGCTTACAGATTCTGCACGAGCAGTCCATCTAGTTTTTGACAAATTTGTGAGCTACAACGTATTTCCGACTTTCCGTAGACTCTCTGTTAGAAAACCATGCCGTTTAGTACTTGACGAAAAAAATACATACAGTTCCTCCAAGGTACTAAAGAAGTCAGATACAATCACACTAGAATTGCATGCATGTTCAATAAATGTATTTAGCCTGTGGGCCTGACAAGGCATGTATGGAATCGTTTTATTTGCGATTTCTGATAACTTCTGCTGAACGCCATTGAATTTTCCTGGCACAGATGACGCATAATCCCACGATTGAAAAATGACGTTTTTCAATTCTAGTTCATTGTTTCGGATTGTCTCGGCAATTGTGGTAGCCAAACCCAATCCCGACTTATCTTTAGCTGCACACAGAATTAGTAAACATTCTTTTGCTAGACCTCCTTCATCTACATATCTTACCTTAATAGAAAGTCTGTTTGTATGTGAGCTGTCTGGAGTCGTATCAGCTTAAGATAGAGAACATTTGACTGCGTCGATTTGACGTCGCTTGACAGCGATGTGATTTAGAAAAAAAATCTGAAGTATCACAGTAACTTAAACCGTGTGCACAATATTCACCAATGAATGCGATTTTCATTTTGATGGTCTGAGGAGGTTGAAGAGGCCTTCAATGTGCCGCAGAGAGGGCAACCGCATTAATTCCCCCCCCCTTTTTTATTTCAGTATAATAAACTTTTATTATTATTATTATTTCTTCAAATTTACTACATAAAAAAATTCGTTCGGTCCCAACACAAAGTGAAAAGTGATAAATTTTCTTTTTAATTATCTTCAGTGTAAACATTGCACTATCTTTCTATAATGGTATTTTGTGTAATTTTCTTTAATCTAAATTTATTTAAAATATAAAATTTAGCGGCCCATGCATGATATCTTTTTTTCCCTTTTAATTATTGCATTGATCATTTAATTTAATTTATTTAAAATATAAAATTTGGCGTCCCTCTGCATATATTCTTTTTTTTTTTTAATATTGCATCGATCTTGTTGAATTATGTACAGATAATTTGATTTATGTTTTATTAATTAAACTAATTTTAGTTACAGAGGTTCGCGTACCTTTTAAAGCTCTCGCACATGTTTATACAGTACTTTTTTTTTCCAAACTGGGCAGGGCGACCTATAGTTTCCGTTTACATGACCCCATGAACGAGAAAATTTCGTATTTTTCGCAACGAATATTGCTGTGAAGGAATCTCAACTATTTTTCGCGGCCCCAATGATTTATTTTTGATAAGTAATAATTAATGCCGCGGAAAATACAGGACCTTTTTAAAAATTCAGGTTTACTTATATTCTTAATAATGTTTAAATTATTCCGCTTCTCTTTTAAATTTCATTTAAAGTCATGAAATATGTTTCTAAAATTTCATTTTAATAATGAAATTAAATCGGCGGGCCCTTTCTTCAAAAAAGTGGGGGGGGGGGGGGGTGTAGCACCCCCCCACACCCCCCCTTGCCGACGGCCCTGGTTACAAGAGGAGAAGTTTTGGTGTCAAGCCAGGCTGACGCATCAGCCATTTTCGATTTCTGGTAACCCCAGCTTCGCAACAATTCAATATATTCGACCCCCAAAATGGCTTTCATTTAGGGTTTTGTACACTTCTGACTTCAGAAAGCGAAAATGAAAAAGCGACTGAGCGTCTTTTAAGATAATTTTTTAGAAAGAAAATGAGTCAAAATTAAGAAAAAAAAATCGACCCAGTTTCAACCGTGCTTTTTCAGATAACAATATCGTCGCCACCATGCTAAACTTACGAATGTGAAAATTGGCACTTTTCAGAGAGTCAAAACACTACATATAACTTTTTCAACACCAAACGTGTTTGGTTATTTTCAATTTTAGATATCTTTAAGTGTATTCTTATAGATATCTTTAAGTGTAAAACTATCGTTCGAAGGTATCATTTTAATTTTAATTATTTATAAAATTCGAACTTGAAAAACGAACTTGAAAAACGAACTTGAAAAACGCGAATTTTCACATTCGTTAGTTTAGCATGGTGCCGACGATATCTGAAAAATGGGAAACTTCCCTATTATAATTTGATGGTTTAGGTTTAATGACTTCATTGTACTGTCTGTCCATAAAAACCATGCATAGCACTCGCGAACAGTTCCACTAAGAAAAAGGGCAGATGGGTTGTGGGGGATTACTTTCCGAAGTTTTCAATTTAAAACTTGCATTTGCTATATCGTTTTGACGTATCAACTAAACTATGTATTTGAAATGAGCATCGTTCCACGTTGTTTGATACGGCTCAAAATGCTTTTTATTATTCTTCCCCTTATTATTATCTTACCTATCACCCCTATTTTGGTAAGATCAGAGAAGACCTGACGCATGCGTAAATGCGCAAAAGGTTTTACCTAAGAAGATCAGACAGTATACTAACCTGAAGCCATGTGAGGTTTCGAAGACTATGAAGGGCATCTGCAGGTAAGCGCTGAAGGAGATTATTCGAGAGAGACAGGGTCTGAAGCGAGCCGGGAAATGCTTGCCGATCAATCTGCACCAAGCAGTTCTGATCCAGATCCAGAGACGTGAGGTTGTGGAGTCCGGAAAAGGCTCCGTCGGGAAGGTGAGATATGCGGTTGTCTCCGAGGAACAGGCTCTGGAGGTTGGGTTTGGTGTTCAGGCTGGGCCAATCATCGATGTCGTTTGAGTGCAGACTTAGCCACTGAAGGTGACGCAACTGCAGGCATAGACAACATTTGTGGAAATTAAAAATTTGCTGAAAAGAATAAATCTGTGGACGGTTACATGGAGTAATTGCATACGACATGCTGCAGAAGTCACTGGAAATGAATTAATATTTGATGCAAAATAACGTTTCTAAATTTATGTTTAACATGCAAATAATTCACAGGCAAGGAATGTGAATCAAAAATGCAAAACAAGTGTCAAAAAAGAAAAAAAAAGGAAACTAGAAAAAAAGTAAAAATAACAACCGCTCTGCAATTTTGATTTTCAAACAGTCAAAATATCAATGAAGTGAATACGAATGAGTCGATCGCTCACCATTTCCCAGCAAATGATGTCATTTTGCGCGATTCCCCTCCTGCGATTCTACGTTTTACGCCACGTGATCGCCGAGCAGCCGTCGCGGGGCAGGTGGCACGTGCGGATTATTTCGATTTTAATTAAATTTTAAATAATTATTATTTTAAATTTAATTAAAATTTAAATACGGAATATTAAATTTTAAAAATAAAGATTTTAAATAAATTACTTTATACTCTGAGCTTGAGGATATACATGCAGGTACTATAGTTGTAACAAATACGCACAGATAAGAAGAAATCCATAAAACATCAGTTCGTTTTCTTATCCCCATTTTTTTATTATATGAGTCAAAAGTTCATTAATAGGACAACCTCCAATTAATGGTTTTTTTTTCAATGTTAAATGCTTTGCTTCAAAAGATTAAACCTTGGAAGAATACAAGGAAAATATGATAAGGGTATTAATATGCTACATAAAATAATCAAGTTTATTTATCATAATAATTTCTATATCGTTAACATTACGAAAATTTGTAACCTTATACGTTTACTGAACTAACTGAGTAAAAATCATTCTAGCTGCTTAGTTTCAAACAACCAATTTCAACTTTCTAGAATTCCACGGCAAGTAGTAGAAATATGCATCGATTAAACATGTAACAAACTTAATGCTATTCCATGGAAAAGTAAACTCTTTTAAATTCTGAAAGAACATCTTTTTGACATATCTAATTGCATTTCCGTTAATCTTGAAAAATAATTTTGAACACATAAGAATTCTCATTGAATAGAATATCATTTCAAATGTTAATAGCAAACTCTTACCTAATGCATTAGTTTTAACTAAATAAACTAATAATTAGCTTACTATTGAAACTAAATTCAACGCCAACTTTTAAATGGTTTTGAGCTTCAAGGAGTTTAATGTTTAACTTCGCAATTAGCTCTCATAACTTTCTACGCAATGCGGCTTATGAAATCTGCACTTTGAAATTGGTTATGCTTTGAATTTAATTGTACCTAAAAACTCCTTATACAGTCAATGCTCGTTATAACGACCACTCGTTATAAATACCCTCCTAATATAACGACCGGTGAGAAAACCCCCAACTGTATCTCAATATACTCTATGTTCCACCTCTTATAGCGACCGCTCGTCATAAAGACCGTTTTCTGTAGAACGGAGACGGTCGTTATATCGAACGTCGACTGTACTGCTTATTTTTTTAATTCCTTTGAAATTAAGTTGATGTTTTTTCTTTTGTCTTACCAAGCTATAAAATCGTATTGTGCGTTTTATGTCGATTTTTTTCTCAGTTTGTTGTTTTGAATCTCGTTACAATCAGCAGCCCAGAAATAAATCTGTATCCCCAAGTAGGCCCCTGAAGAATATGAACTTAGATGTTAAAACTACCCATTTTGTAATTTGAAATGTCCCATTTGAGCCCAAAAAATATATAAACACTAGCAAAAATACCCGGCGTTGCCTGGGCCAGTAAAAATATTGAGAAACAATTTATAATCGCCTTTTTTTTTCCTAAACTAAAAGAACTCAAAACGTACCGCTTTGACGATTTAAAATGTCGCTAAATTTGCGGTAACTGTTTTGGGATACCTAGGATAATTTTGCTCCCCTCCCTACTTTATGAAAATACGCTTAGGTATTATAAAGTCAGTAATTTTTGTCAAAGAAAAATTGTCATTTAATGCTGAAAAAATATTGCTGACCATGAAATGACGCTAAAAGTTTTTGTCCTAAGTGATTTCGAAATTAGTAGGGAGCATTTGACAATAATTTGTGCGAAAAACACAAATTAATGGTAGTTTTAGTTTTGGGGTTTGATTAATTTCGTATGCGGATTACTTTACGCTTTGACGTAAGTTTTAAAAGTTTATTAATGACAACGTACGGAATCGGCCAAAAAAAAAAAAAAACTGAACTTTTCTTCAGCTGTGGGAGTATTATCTCGATGATTAAGATTTTGGCGCAGTTTAAAAATATCAGACAACAATCGTTTTATTTTAGTTATATCGTATAAGAAGCAAAGTAATATTACATAGTCTTTGGCGCCAAAACTGGCGTCCGTTGAAAAATTACCCATAATCTTAGTTATAATATTCTTGCAACAAATTCAGCAAGATACCTGTTCGATTGGATTGTAAGTGACCAATCGTAAGTACTCGGATGAATCCTAGTTTAAGGTCCGGCGATAAATTATTAAATCTGGCAACCCACAGAATTATCATTGTATGATTGGATTATTTGGCGATTTTAAGCTAAATTATTGCAACCCTACTACATTATTAAGCTACAGTCTGAAAAAAATCGCCAAACCCGGACCCTAAAGTAGGATTTTACCAAGTACCCGCCCAGTCAGCGCAAACAAATTTTTAAAAATACCGTAAAATTGTATTTTTTATCCGTTACCCGATTAAGCAGGACCGACAAATTTACGAAACTTGTGAAAATAATTGATACAGTGAACAATTTACTAATAAAGGAATACAATTTATTCTAAAAAAATAATATTTTCACGCAGCAATGCACATTAAGAAACACATTGCTTAAGGATAAATATTCTACTTCTTAACTAAGAATACAAAACGTTTTAAATACAAATCCTGATAAAAGCCTGGATATTCCCCATGAAGCTGGAAAAAAAACCTTCATGATTTGCCACGAAATAAAATAAAATTTTGAAGCTTGAGGCTCCCGGGGCTCAGCCCCTCATCCTCTAGTGTGCTATTATTGATTTGACTTGAGAAAAGATTTGAACATTAAATACCACGAAATAAATAAAATTTTGAAGCTTGAGGCTCCCGGGGCTCAGCCCCTCATCCTCCAGTGTGCTATTATTAAGAAGAAATGATGCTCGCAATTTTAGCTTGCGACAGGGAGTTGAGATGATACACTAAATACTGAATTAGTTTGTTGGAAGCCTTCGCGGATTTATGCGAAAAATGTGCTTAAATTGGAATGAAAAAAGCACTACCAATCGAACTTTTTCGAATATCGTTATAAATTATAGCCTATGTGTTATTCTGATGTATGAGCTACATTATGGTAAAAGTTCCATTAAAATCCATTCAGTAGTTTTTGCGTGAAAGAGGAACAAACATCCATACATCCATACATCCATCCAAACTTTCGCATATGTAATAGTAGTAAGATGTGTTATTCTGATGTATAAGCTACATTATGGTAAAAGTTCCATTAAAATCCATTCGGTAGTTTTTGCGTGAAAGAGGAACAAACATCCATACATCCATACATCCATCCAAACTTTCGCATATATAATAGTAGTAAGATGCTGTTTTAAGAATAAGTTTAAAAACATAATTATAAAACGAACATTTGAAGACAAATGCAACCGAAGAAAAATCATACAACCAACTTTAGTTTAAATGTCATGTCTTATTAAAAAAAAACCTTTGTTTCATTTAAAAATGATAACATAGTTTTAAGGATAGATTAAAATAAGTTATTTATTATGTGTACTGCATTAAAATTCCGGAAAAGGAGCTACTATTGACCCAACACTTAATGATGCGTTTTCTTGTATTTTAATTAATTTTAACGTAGGGGAGGACCGCCTATATTGGACCCCCTAAGAACAGGAGGCCTGTGTCGCTCAATGTGAAGCAAAACAAAAATGCAAAATAGGGCATCGTAAGCTAAATTTAATCAGGAACCGACCTAGGAGCTTATATTTTCGGAAAATATGAAAATTATTTTTTTAAAAATTATCTTATAAAAAGTTGCAAAAGTTCAATTTAGGAATATATGCGCCTAAATTGAACCATGCGCTTCCTAAATTGGACCGTACCAAGAAATCATAGAATAATTTATGTTTAAACTATACAGCTTTTTTCCAGGATTTGCAGTAGAATTTCTTTTGCTTCGGCCTCATTTAGGCAGTGTTGATAAACTCGCCAACGGTATTTCATACACTTAATCATGTTTGGCACTTTATCTCTATTACAAACATTGCAATAGCAATTGTTTTGTGCAGTTTCTTGCATCTGACTTTTTCTGCTCTATGCCTCTTGTACACTGAAGTGACAAAAGTCATGGGATAGCAATATGCAAATTTTCAGATGGCAGTAGCATCGCATAGAACATGTATAAATGCGCAGTGCTTTTACAGAGCTTTCATTTCTGTTCAAGTTATTCATGTGAAGAGGTTTTAACGTGATGATGACCGCACGACGTGAATTAACAGACTTTGAACGCGGAATGTTAGTTGGAGCTAGACGCATGGGTCATGCCATTTCGGAAATCGTTAGAGAATTCAACATTCCCAGATCCACTGTGTCAAGAGTGTGCCGAGAGTATGAAATTTCAGGCGTAACATCCCACCATGGACAGCGCAGTGGTCGACCGCCTGCACTTAAAGATCGAGACCGGCGACGTCTGCAAAGAGTCGTAAATTCTAACAGACAAGCAACACTGCGTCAAATCACCGTAGAAATCAATGTGGGACGTACAATGGACGTGTCTGCTAGAACTGTGCGGAGAAATTTGGATTTCTTGGGCTATTCCAGCAGAAGACCGACTCGAGTGCCTTTACTGACAGAACGACATCGCTTGCAGCGACTCTCGTGGGCACGTGAGCATATCGGTTGGTCCCTAGATGAATGGAAAACCGTGGCCTGGTCCGATGAGTCACGATTTCAGCTGGTAAGAGCCGATGGTAGGGTTCGAGTGTGGCGCAGACCCCACGAAGCCATGGACCCAAACTGTCAGCAAGGCACTGTTCAAGCTGGTGGTGGCTCCGTAATGGTGTGGGCTGTTTTTTCATGGCATGGACTTGGTCCTCTAGTGCGACTGGACCGAACATTGACTGGAAATGCTTATGTGCAGCTACTTGGAGATCACTTGCAGCCATTCATGGACTTCATGTACCCAAACAACGATGGGATTTTTATGGATAACAATGCGCCATGTCACCGGGCCACAACTGTTCGCAATTGGTTTGAAGAAAATTCTGGACAATTCCAACGAATGATTTGGCCACCTAGATCGCCCGACATGAATCCCATTGAGCATTTATGGGACACCATCGAGAGGTCTGTTCGTGCCCAAAATCCTGCCCCATCAACGCTTTCACAATTATGGACGTCTATCGAGACAGCATGGCTCAATATTCCTGCAGAAGACTTCCAACGACTTGTTGAGTCCATGCCACGTCGAGTTGTTGCACTTCGCCGGGCAAAAGGAGGGCCGACACGATATTAAGAGGTATCCCATGACTTTTGTCACTTCAGTGTATAAGGCGTTAGAATGATTGCTGAGATAACCTTCCTTTTTGTTCCTTCTATTGTTTTAGGAAAAGGGGATATGTGAGCCGGCTTTACAAAATCATAGTTAGAGTTGGCAATCGTGTTTTGATGAGAACTATCCGCCGATTCTGCAGAACTTGTACTAATCTAAGTCGTAGCTAGTTCTTGTACATGGTGTACAATTTACAAAGAACATGTAACCTGTTCACTCTGAGTAGTTTCATCTGGACTGCTTGAATCTAATTCTGCTGCAGCCAAGTCAGTGTCATTAAACACATGGCAATTAACAATCCTAACTCCTGTTCTTTGGAATCAACTCACAGAATTTGCCATGGCCTTGATTGCGGTTTGCCCATAAGAGTAACCAAACAGTTCTCCAATGCGATATTAGATAATACACTGAAGTGACAAAAGTCATGGGATAGCAATATGCAAATTTTCAGATGGCAGTAGCATCGCATAGAACAGGTATAAATGCGCAGTGCTTTTACAGAGCTTTCATTTCTGTTCAAGTTATTCATGTGAAGAGGTTTTAACGTGATGATGACCGCACGACGTGAATTAACAGACTTTGAACGCGGAATGTTAGTTGGAGCTAGACGCAAGGGTCATGTCATTTCGGAAATCGTTAGAGAATTCAACATTCCCAGATCCACTGTGTCAAGAGTGTGCCGAGAGTATGAAATTTCAGGCATAACATCCCACCATGGACAGCGCAGTGGTCGACCGCCTGCACTTAAAGATCGAGACCGGCGACGTCTGCAAAGAGTCGTAAATTCTAACAGACAAGCAACACTGCGTCAAATCACCGTAGAAATCAATGTGGGACGTACAATGGACGTGTCTGCTAGAACTGTGCGGAGAAATTTGGATTTCTTGGGCTATTCCAGCAGAAGACCGACTCGAGTGCTTTTACTGACAGAACGACATCGCTTGCAGCGACTCTCGTGGGCACGTGAGCATATCGGTTGGTCCCTAGATGAATGGAAAACCGTGGCCTGGTCCGATGAGTCACGATTTCAGCTGGTAAGAGCCGATGGTAGGGTTCGAGTGTGGCACAGACCCCACGAAGCCATGGACCCAAACTGTCAGCAAGGCACTGTTCAAGCTGGTGGTGGCTCCGTAATGGTGTGGGCTGTTTTTTCATGGCATGGACTTGGTCCTCTAGTGCGACTGGACCGAACATTGACTGGAAATGCTTATGTGCAGCTACTTGGAGATCACTTGCAGCCATTCATGGACTTCATGTACCCAAACAACGATGGGATTTTTATGGATGACAATGCGCCATGTCACCGGGCCACAACTGTTCGCAATTGGTTTGAAGAAAATTCTGGACAATTCCAACGAATGATTTGGCCACCTAGATCGCCCGACATGAATCCCATTGAGCATTTATGGGACACCATCGAGAGGTCTGTTCGTGCCCAAAATCCTGCCCCATCAACGCTTTCACAATTATGGACGTCTATCGAGACAGCATGGCTCAATATTCCTGCAGAAGACTTCCAACGACTTGTTGAGTCCATGCCACGTCGAGTTGTTGCACTTCGCCGGGCAAAAGGAGGGCCGACACGATATTAAGAGGTATCCCATGACTTTTGTCACTTCAGTGTAGATCTCATTATATGTTCTCGCATCCATGTATTACATGCTCCATTAATATATGTAGACAGACTGAATAAAGACCACATCTACGTGCATGATGTGCTTAAAGAGAAAGCATTATCGTTAGCCAAGTTTATTGCATCAATGTTCTTTATGTAAGTACTGTGCCTATCCATTAATAGAAGGACATTCTTTTTACATTGCTTGGCTTAACAGTTTTGATGAAATGTTGTATCAATTGTGTGAATTATAGTTTGTGATTAAAACTTTTCTTTTTGAACAAGGATATTGCTCACCAGGGAAGCTTGCAACAAATAACCAGTGTGTTTATACCACGTTCACCATTCATTACTGTTCCAACCTGATGGTTATCTCTATACGTTAATATATTTTGGGGCTTTTGGACAGTGAAAATACCGGCTTCTTCTACATTGAATATTTTAGTAGCATATTAGTTGTTTTTCCTTTTAAAATCATTTCGAAAATATCGAAGAATTTCCTATTTTTTTCTCTGTAAACAAGCATAAATTTAAGTTAATAACTGTGTTTAACAACCTGAAAGTGCAGCTTTAATGAATGAAGAGAAAAGAAAAAACATACATTTTAAGAAGTTGCAGTTTTTGCTTGATAAAAATGTTCTTGATAAAAAAGTTTAAATGAATATCGAGAATAGGTGTTAAAGTATGCTTAAAATAATTTTAACTACGCCATTAAATAAAAGAAGTCACTTATTTTGTGCTACGATTAATAAAAAGTCTTCTTTAAAATCATATTCTTAAATTGGACCACCGGTCCAATATAGGAAAATTTTTTCGGTCCAATAAAGGAAAACACGCCATTTTTTATTCTTTAGCTCATTGCTCTGTCAAAAACTATCACAATCGCGCATGTAAATACATCGATGTAATCCTTATTAAACACAGATTATAATACTGTAACAGCAGTTTAGCGCAATTTACAAGTTTTTGAGTTATCCTTCTAGAAACAAGTCCGCAAAATAAGATTTCGCACGTTTTCAACACAAATCAAGCCGTAACTCACGCTAAACAGTTCGAAGACTGGTGAAACTTCATACACATTGTTTTTACTCCTAAAACTTTATATTTCTACTGTTAAAGTGTAGCACAGATCTCTGTACTAGATTTTAAGCCCGAGGTCCAATTTAAGCAGTGGTCCAATATAAGCGGTCTTCCCCTACAGCCTGAAAAGTTATAGATGCTTGCACAAGAGCTTTTTTAAAATAAAATTAGTATCAATTAAATTTCTATATAAAATCATAAAACTGTCACGGTGTTTAATCGAGTACTGCAGAAAGTAGTGAAAATAACTATTATATTAATCGATGGACATTACTTCGAATCAGTGGCAAGCATTTGACAAACATACGGGAAATATATATGGGGCCAAGTGAAAGGGGTAAATATCTTAATGCTTGCGCCACTTCTCTGGAAAAAAAAAATCACCTACGTTATTAAAGATGCTTTTGATTTCAAGGGTTGTATCTGAAGGTCAAGGGGCATGATAATACAAACCACTTTAAAAAATTGATACGGTTGTTGTAATATTGTCTATTATATTAGGATGCATTTCTTAAATAAACGTTCGTGTTATTAACATTTCAAAAATTAATTTAAAACTACTGGTGTTCAGTGCTGTAACTACTTCTCAGGCTTATTTTGATTTAAATTGTGTATCACAATTATTCAAGAGCATAAAGGCAAAATTAATTTTTATTCACTAGTTTATTAATTCATTTACATATTCGTTGGTGGATTCATTTATTAATAAACTCTTAAGAATGCAATGTTGTTTTTATTCAGACTTTCTCTACCAATAATAAAGCTGAAGGTGGTTCTGTCTGTCCTTCTTTCTTTGTTTCTGTCTGTCTGTCTGTCTGTTACGCGCGTAGCGCCAAAACCGTTCGGTCGATTTTCATGCCACTTGGCACAAAATTAGTTTGTAGCATGTAGTTTTGCACCTCGAAGCGATTTTTCGAAAATTCCATTTCGTTCTTTTTCTATTCGAATTCTTAGCGGAAATTCGATAAAATAGGGAAGAAATATTTCACACACATTTTCAAGTCTTATGTCATTCGAAAGCTTGGAATTTTCTGCACAAAATGAAGTTTTTTCGAAGTTTCTACGATCATCAGGAGAGCTGTAACAACTGTTTTTAGAATCCCGAAATTCAAGGCTTACCTTCAGTAAAGCAAGCCAAACGATTCTAAAATGGTTCAGCTCGATAATAAAATTTGTTTGAAAAGAGAGATGAAAAGAATTATTTTATCAACGGAAATCAACTTTTCATGTTGTTACTATGGTTACGTGTTCATACTTATTTTTGTTTCGTTCTTTTTCCAGGGTTGCCAGACGTAGTATTTTTGATTCTACGGTAGTATTTTTTCGGCCCAAATAAGGAGCGTAGTATTTTTCTGGCAACCCTGTTTCCAATATACTAATGACTTAATTAAAAGATTTGGCGGATTTTTTTTTTTCATTTTCATAGATTTCGCATTTCAGCAACATTGATTTTGGCAACGTTTGGAAACAGTAGTATTTTGTAATATTTTTTTAGAGGAGGTATAGTATTTTTTGTTCCAATTCTCTGGCAACCCTGTCTTTTTCCCGGTGAAGATGCTTTGGAACCCTGCTTGGCGCGTTTTCAAAAAGTCAACTACGCAAAATAGCTAGGTTTACCACGCTTGGCGCGCCTATCGTTCATTTAGCGAGAAAAGGGTACCTAAAGCACAGATTAACGAAATATTGTATCAATTTCGATATTGCATCGTTTTTTTAAAGTGTTTCGTTTCGGAAAATGTATTGTTTCGTTTTTTAAGCTGGGAAAGAAAACTTTCTTCTTCTTTTAAACTTTGGTAAGATTTCTGTTGGTTCCTGTTATCAACAAAATTGTTCTTATTTTCTCTTTTGGCTTATTTTTGTCCATCTCCCTTGGGGTTGCATTCGAATGTTCCAAGGGGGTGTTTTACCCCATTTATCGGGTAAATCAGGGTTTTCAATGCAAGGTGATATGAATTGGTTAACAAAAGTGATATGAATTGGCGCGACCACTTGGCGATATATCGCCAAGCTTTTGATCGCCAAATATTTGACGCCAAATTGGCGAATTTTTTTTTTGATTTGGGTTCAATTTGGCGCTGTTGGCGATATTTTGCGAAAAATCCACTGAATGATGTTAAAAACGACGATCTTTAGGAGATTAATCATTGTAAAATATTTTTTTGCATTGTTTCGTAGAAAACTAGGGCTACAAATGTTTGAATTGTTATCTTGCTCACTCCAAGCACTATTTTAGCACTTAAGGCATCTACTAAGAAATTTACACGTAAAATTAAGTAGTGTGGGGTCCATATCAGATCTTTATATCACTTTGAAGGAATTATAGTTGAGTAAAACTAAAATAGAGCATTTTTTCTGATATATCAATTATTTTACAAATGAACTTTTAATTTTATACCACGGGCAAAGCCGTGCGTGTACCGCTAGTTATTCATATTTCACTAATTTAATCACACATTTATTTGATCGTTCTTTAATTCAATTATTTTTTATTTATTCAATAATAGTTTCATTTAATAATTCAGTTTGTCATTTTTTCACTTTTTTTTTCACATTCCATTACTTAAGGTTAAAATTGAACAATAAATGAAATAACAAGAAAAAAACCATCTAGTTAAAAAATATTTTATTTACTTTTTGAAGAGCCTCCTGCGGAAGCCTGTGCAGCTTGTTGAAACTGAGATCTACCGTAGTCAGAGCCATCTCACTTCCATGAAACGCTTTGCTGTGGATGAGGGAAAGCTGGTTCTGCATCATTCTTAGAGATGATATTCGAGTACTCTGTTGAACAAATAATGTATATTGTTAGAGCAAAAGCTAAAATCGGTGACTCGTTGCCTTTTTTTAAAGTTAACCCATTTGTGCCCAAGTTTGTTTTAACATTTTTTTTTCAATTTTTATCTGCTTAAAACTCTTACCTGGAATGTTTTACATACATTTTAGGCGTAAGATAGATCGTCGTTGCCATATTTATTAAGTTATTTAACGTCCTGTTTATGAGACACTGGGCAGATATGTGCGCAAAATACGACCTTACTTGACTTTACTTTTGCAAAGTAACATTACAGAAGGCATGAGCGATCAATGTTAAGTAAATCATTTTAAAATAGTTTAGTTTTATGAAAAATAAGTTCGTAAAAAAACTTACTTTCTTTGGCTACCTGTGCTGGATCGTTGCTTGACTGATTCGTCTGAAAATAGCTGTCAATAAATGAACTCTGATGTCCAAATAGTGGCTCTAACTGGTTTTCTCAGGAAGAAGGACTATTTAACTTGTAAAAAACAGCTTTAGTGAAATGATATACTCATTACAGGTTTTTGTATGCAGTAACTAACAAGCGTCCCGTTTTTAGGCTACTGGGCATAAATGGGTTAAAACTAAGAAATATGCTGCAGAATTTCGGCAAAAACAAAAAGAGTAATATTCTTACAAAGCTCAGAACAAATATGTGCATTTTAATTCGCAAATTAGTTCATTATTTATGTTTAAATTGTTGTACTCTACTACCTGTTCAAAACTTAATATTTATAGTGAAAGAAATTATTATTGCTTGTTTTTATTATTTAAAGTTTTGAGCAATGGCAGGTGCCGCAATTTTACAAGAAAGAAATCGTTCTCAAAAGTATACTGCAACACGTGTTTTTGCTCATAAAACACTCTTGGACCTAAAATTATTTCAAGAATTTATTCCAAATAAATCCAAACAAGTGATCTTAACTAGATAAGCGTTTAAGTAAAGATCATTGTTAACGGACGTTATTCACTACGTAGTGACTAAAAAACTTAGTGGCAACTAAAAATAGTATCATTTGCCTCTCGGCCACAATTACCCCCAGTCCACCAGTGCAACTATTAGCCCTTTCTATCTCCGGAAAGTTGAACTCAACAATATTTTTTCATCCCGAGCAAGGTCAAAAATGGACGAACAAGCCAAAAAGCAGTTCAGCAGTTGAGAGGATCGAATCATGTGGTAAACCATGAAAAATAGCTTTGATGTTCTACCTTAGAAAGTAGAACCGTGGCCGTCATTCCTGTCTTGAAGCTCATGAATATTGTAGATTTTCACCTACAAATAAAGCAATCCAAATATTTTGGTGTAATCAGATCTGCGAGGCCGTGGTGGTCTGACACTGTCCTGAGCAGATATCCAAATTTACAACATTTACAATTATTTCTTTTGGGGGGGGGGAGGTGGATTTGATTACTTTAAGATGGTGTTCCGTTGCTACCCAAACAGCACTACTTTGTCCTTTGGACGTCCTAGAAATGTCATTTCAGGACTAATTCAAAATATTAACTCATCCTTCGGACGTTTAAATTTCATCCCGCGGTAATCGAGGGACAGCCTAGGGACCGTTCAATGTCCGCGAAGTGTTCTTCCCCAGTTGGTCCCTGTGTTGTCAGCAGCCATCCCGAGGACTTAATATTTTCGTGGTCCTCAGGACGTTCAGAAAACATCATCCCCAGGTTGTTAAAATGATGTCAGACGTTCTTTTATTGGCTATTTTTAGGACCAAGCTTTTTGTGGTTGGTTATTCGGACGTTATATGGACTAATTAAAATGAACAAAGGACGTCCTACGAACTATAGAAGTTCAAATTTTGGTTCTCTTTAGAACATTAGACGGACTATACATCAAGTGTTCAACGAAAAATTTAATTAATAATTTGGCTGTCAACAAGTACTCGAGGGATCTTTTACATGCCGCATAATCATACGACATGAGCGCTGTCGGTTTTCTGCATCATGAAAATCCACTGACTGGAGCCGGATTCGAACCCGCACTTTTGGGCGTAAGAGGCCAGCGTCTTAACCACTATACCACTCTGTCGGTGGTAAAGTATCGTAATTTTAATCTTTTTGGAATTAAAAAAGCCCTTTTGATTTCAGAAATAAAAAAATGTTAGCTATCTTTTCGGCATTAGGGCATTTCTTCAACCTCGGTGCGAAAAACTATTGTTTTGGAAAACTATTTCAGAACTATTTTTAAAATTTTAATAATAAAAAATATTACATCAGTGAATGATTTTTAAGTAATACTAATACAATTCAAATATATTTGAAAAAAAAAAAACCCTTATTTTTGCCCTAAAGTAAACTGTTTAAGAATGATAATAACAAATTTCAAATGTGTGTGCTTATAACAGAAAATGGTGTATTTCTTTTGCAATTAAAATATGTCAATTAAAAAAAATCGTCTAATAAATTTAGGGATAGTTTGTTTTTATAATTTAAAACTAAAATTGTTATTTTTGAGGTTTAAAGAGAAAAAAAAAAACCTCAGTAGAATTATATTTTACATTTTATAATGAATTTAAAAAGAAAAAGAAAGAAAAAAAAGCTTAAAACAATCATCATTTAAAAAAAAAATTCTTCAGGATATAGTAGTGTATTATTATCAGGTCATTATCCTAGTATAAACTTTAATAAATCAAGTTCAAGTTTTGGTGTTTTAAATTTGAGAGAAAGAGAGCATTTTTGGCTTTTTTTTTTTTTTTTTTTTTAATTTTGACCTCTCTCAAAATTTGCAAGAATTTTGACGATCATGAGCGTTTTAAAAATGTATGTCCATTTCCACACACAAAAATTCGAGCTAAATCATTTTTGACTCTTTCAATGTTCTTCTACTTTTTTGTTTATTAATATACTTTGAAAATACTTCAATTTTTATGTAACTTCGTTCATTTCTCTTCTTTATAGTAGATAAATATTTCAACTTTACTTTTAAAAAAATCCAAGTTCTTCGGAACAAATCGTCCACTTTTCCATTTTGAATAAAGTATATTAGAAGTCCAAAAATTTCATAGATGAATATAGAAAAAAAAGTTCACTTCGTACTCACCACTTTCACTTAAAATAAGAATTTTCGTAGTTAAATAAGTAAGTCCTATAATCGACTGATTTGACTCATTTGCAGGACATCCTAAGAATGAAGACCGCAGGATGTCAGAAAATAAAGTCCTTCGTACGTCTTGAAATGTTGCAGTTTACTTCAGGCTATCCGGAGGACAATAATAAAATTTGTACTTAGGACGTCCTATATGATGCTCCTTAGGATGACCTCATATCATCGAATTTTACAGTACACCATGACATAATTTAAAAAATATTTCGGACAAACATAAGTTTGATTTGTATTTATTTGGTTTTTAAAATTAGTTGCAGAGCTACTTTGAGCTTCCCACTTCATATTTAATTGTAAAATTTTAAAAAAATTGTATTTTTTCAAGGAATTTTTTCCTTCAAAAATTTGCAGCATATATTTATGTTTAGTTAGTTTAAATATTATTTTCATGCTTCGTATAAGTTTTGTGCATCATAGTTTACTGTCATTTGTAGTAAATTTCATTGAGAAAATAAAAAATAAAATTTTCCCTACAACTTGAAAATAATGTCCTAAAAACAGTTGATTTTGTTGAGACTTGGGACATCCTTAGAGATAAGTTCCCAGGACATGTGGAAAAAAAGTCCGTGGTACGTCCTGAAAGGATGCGGATCACTTTTGGTCATCCTTAGACCTAAAAAAAAAATAGTCCGTGGGACGTCCTGGGAGGCGCATCTAAGGATCGCCAAATTTCATGGATTTTGACATCGGACCAGATTCGAACGTTCAGGACATAAAATGAACGTCCATTGGACGTTTCGTGCTGTCTGGGTAGTATGTTAGGGTCATTTCATAGTGACTAGCTTAACATTTACAGTCAGTTTTCGAGTTTGTTTTTATACGAAAGCAAAAGTATAAGGAATAATTTATGGTTGAATTTGTAGATTTAAGATGTAGATGGTGGCATGCGTGTCATTTCTACCAATAATTTGAAGGAAAATAACTCTTGATAGGTTTTTTTCCAGAAAAAAATCATATAACTAACGTAACGTTTTTACAACAAAAATGTTGACCCATAATTTTGTGACATTATGAAAACGTTACTTTGTGGCTTCGCCTTTTTGACTGACATTCATTAGTTGCTGTAACTTGATGATGATTTTACAGTGATGTTTCGTGACCGTCATGAGATGGTGACCCTAATGTATTCGTCACGTGATTTTAAATAAAGGTCCCAGCTTAGTCATCATGCTATTAGGGATTGTTGCTTGTTATGTTTTGGGTTTATAAAAAAGTGGTGATTGGACTGAAAAAAGCTGATGACTAATACATTTGCTTCTACTAGCCAATGGAGACCAGAAAAATGTACAACTTTGATCTTCACGTTGGATTAATGTCGGTGAGAATCATGCTCACCTGAAAGGAATGATCATGTAGAATCTCGACACCTGCTTTGAGAAGCGTGAGCTGGAAAACGTCCTCCAAGGGTAACAAAGGGACTTCCGCAAAGGGAACGCCAATACAGCTGACGTCTCGGAGGGAGTTGGAGCACGAGCATAAAGGGTTAAAGGGACAAGGTTCGGAATGGGCAAAAACTGGGAGCGTCCCAATCGTCATGGCGATCAGAGTCAAGGAAATAGCCACTGCTGCAGCAGGTAGATGGGACGTCATCTAAAATAAAGAAACCCAATAGTGAAAATCTTATTCTGAAGAGAAAAAAAAAAAACATTTCAATCAATATATTTTTTATCTTAACAAAAAGTCTAAATAAAGTTTCAAAAAAAAACTGCACATTAACGCAAAAGTTTTTTCAATAGTGTTTAAGTATTTTTCTATACAAGCATAAACTCGACAGTCTGGTCATAAAATCCAGCTACTACACTTGCGCCTTTATCGGGATTATTAGTCTGGAATAGTCGCAACTCAAAGGAAGGAATATGGCTTGAGGATATTTATCTCCACATAGGGAATATCACAAGATGAGATGATCATCTCCAATAAGAATGAAACCGCATTATCTTTCCAAAAATTTAGCTGCAATAAAAATTTACAACGCTGGTTTTCTTCTGCATATGATATGTTAGATATGACATGCGTTATATGAATTTTTAGAGCCTTGATCTGTACTGGAACCTAGTAGTTAGGGATGCATCGATTAATAGGCAGTACCGATTAATCGGCCACTTTACCGATTATTGATAATCGGCAGTATCGGACCGATTAATCGGCCGAAAAAAAAATATTTTTTTAATATTATTCTTCAAAGAATACCTTAACTAAAAAACTATGAGAAATAATTTTATAAACAGTCATAATAATCCTCACAGTTCATATAAAGTTTTTAATAAATTAATTCTCCTACTATGAGTAAATATCACAGACAACGTTGCAACATTTTTCATTTGACGATAGTTATCTCCTTAGCACAGTGATTTTAGATAACTTCTAGTTTTCACAAAGAATAAAAGTCTTGAATTAAGTTGCTACCAATTATTAAAATTTTTTTATCAAAAGTACTCCTAAATTGGAGTGTTCACCACAGACCCCCCCCCCCTATTTTTTGAATTTTTATGTCCAATTAAAATAATTAACAATGTGTTAATGTAATAGAATTGACAATAATATGAAAATTGGTTCTAAGAAATTTGATAAAATAGTGAAATTATTTTGTAAAACTAGGAAATTGGAAAAAAATCTTCTCTCAGAAATAAATTACTTACTATCTCCATACTCGGAATTCTGAAGGAGAGAAAAAACAGTGATGGGAAAATTGATAGTTTTAAAAACAATCATCCTTATCATTAATCGGCTCTGCCGATTAATCGGTAATCGGTATGCGGCCAATTTGCTTATCGGTGCATCTCTACTAGTAGTAAATACTAAATTTATTTCCACCTGATATATTTAAAAGAAATAGATTTGTTATAAATAAAAAGCCTAATGCGTGTTTCTCCAAAATGAACACTTTAAATACCTATATGAAAATATTATTCCTAATTCACAACTTGATAACACAGCGAAAAAATTCACAGTTAAGGTTAAAGCACAATAAAGAAATTTAAACCAATTCAAAAAAAAAAAAAAACATTTTTCCAATATTGCGACTGAAATTTCAAACTTTTCAGAGCGCCCACCAAAAATCTTTTTTGCAAAATATTCATCCTATAAACGTTTCTTTTGGTAAAGTAGCAACGGGTGCAGTGTTTCACAGCTGAATAAACAGTATGTCAATTCAGAAAGACGCCTATTTATCGCTTTTGCTTCCTTCCGAGAAATTCTTCTTTCCAGTCTGGTTTGAAAGTATCGGAAAAAAATAAACATAGCCGTTCAAAAATTCTCAATTCACAATCTTCAAATCCCGCTTTAGAGTGGCGAATCTTGTAAATAAAGTAAAAATGAAATGGTTGGTCGCTACACGTAAAAAAGAGGGAGTCATGTTGATGGGAGAAAAATGTCATGGAAAGAAGAATTTCCTTTTTATTCATTTATAGATATTTTGAGCACCTTGTAAATGTATCGTGAGGTTTAAACTGTTCCAAAAAGCAAGCGGTACATAAAGCCCTTTTTCTGGATAATAATTCTGGAAATAAATCAGAAATGCTGTAGTCGTGTTTAAACGAGCATCGCAACAAATCATGATTTCAACAATAGATTATCAGCAATGGATCATGCTTTCTGCATGAAATGCTTTAGTTTTCCTGAATTAGTTTCGAGGAGCATAGCCTATTATGGCTCTTGCTCCAAAAAATCCAATCCAATACAGCCAGCCAGAATTAATTTTGATTTGAATTAACTCGAGTAAGTTGAAAATAAAGTAAAAATGACAGGCTTTATGTAAAAAAGAGCAAGTTATGTTGGTAGGAGAAAAATGTCATGGAAATAAGGATTTTGTGTTGCTCATTTGTAGTGAAATAAATGTATTTCTAACAAATTATAAATATACTACTAAATGTATTTACAAGGTTTTATAATGTAACAAAAAGGTAAGGGTACGTGAAGAGTTCTTTATGAATAGTTACCATATACCATAGATCTAATTTTATCGTAACTGCTTCGAGTGTCGTAATTTCTGTACGAAATGCTTTAGTTTAATAACTTTTATTTGGATTAACTCGAGTAACGTAAATAAAGTAGAAAATCAAATGTTTGGTTTTTACGCGTAAAAAAGAGGATAAAACAGTAAAAAGCTCGTAAAGAAAAGAGGTATTGATGGGAAAAGAATATCATGGAAAGAAGTATTTCCGTTTTGTTCATTTAAAAATATGTCTAACAACTTGTAAGTGCATCATGAAATTTTAACTGCTACAAAATTAATAAAAAAGTACATATTGCTTTCTTTATAAAATCGATCGTGTTTTCTGTATGAAATGTTTTACGTTTACACGTTAGCTTTTAATTGCATAACCCCCTTTTCTGCTGAGGAAAACTGACGAGATGAGCTTCCTAGTGCCGTGTATTGGAGGAAGAAAAAGAGGTGCGTTTTGTGACATAAAAACTTTTAGGCAGGGATCCCTGATAGAGATTTTTCTGTTTATTACTATTAAGCTAATTTTCCGTGAGTAGCTTCATTTTAATGAGACAAAGTTCTTCAAAGAAGTCCATTCTTTGAAGAACTATTCTCGGACTTACAAGGTACCCTATCAATACTATTTTTCTTTGTTAATTAATTATTCGGAAATTTCTTAATTTTTTAAACTTTTATTACAGAGTCAGATATTACTTATGAGGAAAATGATGAAGATGAAAGTGAGATTAGTGACGAAGATGAAGATTTTTCAGATGAATCTGATGATGATTAATTTTTATTTATGTATATAAAGACACAATACACAAATAATTTCACTAGAAAATAAAGTTAGTAAAATTTCAGAAAAGATGTTTTCACTTGTTCCAAACAGAAAACGAAACATACAATTCTTGTCGTATTAGTGATACCTACCTGTTTACTTGTAGGACATTGTTTTATCTGGATAGAGAATACACTAACCAATAATATATTTTTGTCCTACAGTTCGTAATAAGAAAAGTGGTCTTTTGGTACTAACAATTTCTAAGCGTAGGATCGGGATAACGTACCACGCAATTTGTAGGACAATGTGACTGCTAAATTATATACATATTAACTAAGCAGCAGAAAAAAATGGGTAGTTAGTAATTACTTTTGATAACCTCGTAATCGATACATGTTGGGAGGAGAAAGACTCTTTGATCAAACCATACACCTTGTAGGACAAATATTTTTTTCAGGAATGTTAAGAATCATCTTAAGATTTAACTAAAAAAGTCATAGTTAGTGATAAGTTTTTGAGACCCATAGAATCGACACATTTGATCCCTGCTACCCCTGTTAACTACCACAATCGAGAATTGTTGTAAGAGGAAAAGTTGGGCGTCTCATTAAAATGAAGCTACTCACGGAAAATTAGGTTGATAGTAATAAACAGAAAAATCTCTATCAGGGATCTCTGCCTATTTTTACTTTCACAGAAAAAAGAAAATAAAAATAAAGGAACCAGCATTCAAAATTTAACGTTTAGAATTACAGTGCAATAAACAGATATTAGAATTTATCTGCTGTGTGAAATTTTCTAAAACAATGTTGAAAACATAAACTGACATCACATTCCTTGCATCGATAGCGGGTTTCACGAAGAACTTTTGCTTTTGAGCAAACAATATATTTTGTCGATGTATTTTAAAATTTTTCATATCCAGGATTATCCAATGTCGGGCGTCTTTCAGGGAATAGTCACAATCAGGATCCTCTTCATCTGACGTTATATCATAATTCCACTTTTATGATCCTGAAGATAACGGACGATCACTCTCATCTCTGTCACACATTTTCGTAAAAAAGGGAATCGTACTTTCGACAGGCGTATACATAAGCCAGCAGCAGGGAACGCATCGGTAGAGCCGTGCGTATAAATACGCCAGCGGCAGTTAAAGGATTAACTCGAGTAACGTAACTAAAGTAAAAATGATAGGGTTGGTCACTACACACGACCTTTACCTTTTTATCATGTCTATTTTATGAACTTTTCTTTAATTTTACCTTTTTATCATGTCTAGCCTAATACAGGATACGGGGAAGTCGGAGATCTCTCTCAAGGCAAATATCATCTACCTGAAAGTAGAAACAAAACCATCATTATGCATAAATCTTCTTTGAAATGTTTACTCAAGTTCAAACATTCTTCATGCATGCAAATTACTTTAAAGACTTAAAACGTACATTTAAAACTTAATAGTCAACTTTTAAAAAATTATGAAAATCTACACGAAATTATGAAAATATAACGGGAGCTAAACTACTCTTCAGTTAACGTTATCAACGTGGGTGTTTTCTGAACCAAGTTTACATTTATTTTCTCTTTTAAGCAATTGAATACTGATACAGCATTCACACAGCATAACATGTCTTCCTTCCCTGGATTCAACTGAAAATGTTTATCAGTGCTAAGGAGATTCATTGCAATTAGATTATCTCCTAAGCAAAAATGAACCCCGTAGTCGATGATTCGGAAATATGGAGTCTTTTAATTTTGAGTCACATTACGAAATTACTATTAGCATTTTGTCAGCTGTTCACTCTACCATTAGAAATTTATGTGCCGTTTAACTTTTGTTCCAATTTGGAACAAGGAATCAATGATAAATATTTTTTTAAAAAATTGTTTCTCACATGTAAAATTTTCACAATCGAAAATTACAGCTAGGTATTAGATCCTTGTTTTTATATGTTGTTTCCTCTCTCTCTTTCTCAGTTTTTTTAATACTCAATATTTCGTTACGTTGTGCTTCTGTTAAAGTTAAACTTCTGCATACATTTTGGTCCATATTTTCAGATTTTTCCAAGGAGTGAAATTCAAGGACTGGGTCTGTGAATTGTCCCACAAGTTTCAACAACATAAGTGCCGTTGAAACTTAAAGGACTTAAGTTTAGGGACAAATATACGGGGTGTTTATAAAGTCTCGCACTAACAAGGAAAATTCATTAAAAGAAGTTTTTTCAGATTCAAGCACAATTGTTTCTTTTGTTTTAATCCTTATCTCAAAATGCTTTTTTTTTCACAGGTTTAGTACACTCTAACGTGTGTACGAGGGTTTAGTTTCGAGGGAGAGGGTTGGCTCCTAACAGTCCTTCTTGGATATAATTTTTCATACAAGGATTGGCAATAAGTGTTAAAACCAGAAGCCTTAGGGGGGGGGGGGATTGACTCTTAAAACCAATCACGCTTGCAGCGCAGCGATCCTGGGAGTTTTTCGTTTCGATGACGAAAATGTCAGATTTCGATGTAAGAGGCAACTACATGCCTTTAGATCAGGAGTGGCCAACCCGCGGCAGGCGTGCCACAATGTGGCATAGCAGAGCAATAACAGTAGCACGCGAAGACTTTTTGAAAAAATTCCAAAATTGAGGGGAAAATGTCGATCTCAAAAATATTGATAAAAACTAAAACCCTTGAACTGATAAATATAATGATATTATGACGATTAAGAGTCAGGAGGCTGACTTACAAATTGTCTTAACTGCAATATTGTAAAGATGGGGAGAGTGGTAATGAATGGGCCATGGTCATGAATGGGCCACTAACAAAATATGAAAAAGTATTTGCATGAATTTTTTTTAATGCCATCAATAGATGTAGCTATTTGTTCTACTAAACTCATCCAATTTTCATTCGTTTGCGCTGAGCCATTTTCAAACTAGAGGGGCATGGTCAAGAATCTGACTGAAAACTAAGTTTTTAACTTTTTAGTAAAACATTTCCTAGCTAAAATGTACCAAGTATTTCACTGCATACATATGTATAAGTTAGTCTTTTCATATCTATAAACTAATTTTAAGATGTATTTTGATGTTATTTAAATTCAATGTACTCAAAAAACCTAAATGTATACCAAAAGTATAGGTGGGGCTGAATAGGCCACTATGTCATGGTAATGAATGAGCCACCTAAATATTATTTTTCTTCCTTTTCTTTGGATTTTCGCATTAATATGAAACACAACTGACTGTCATAGATCGATTAAGATTACTGTCGTCAAAATAGGTTTGTAGTAACTTCAAATATAATTTGCAGATCTATATTATATTCCTATAGTACAATAGACCTCTGGTCGCAATGCGTGGCTTGAAAAAGCCCCTCTCTCCTTCATATTATATTCCTCACAGTACAATTTCATTTTCTTTCTTGGTAACTTAAGTTAGATATTTCTTATTCCCGATGTCTAGTAAATTAAAAAAAAAATTTTTGAATTTTGACAAGTTTGAAAATGAAGATGAAGTTTTTGAAAGTGATTTTTAATATTATTTTTGAACAATATAAATTTTGTTAAATCATAGTGTGTATTATCTGTTATTTATATATATATATATATATATATATTTGATGTTATTTATTTCTTACAATCTCATTATTTAGTCATTTTTCTGCTACAATTGGTATGCATCAGTTTTATTTTAATTGCATCAGTTTTGATGTTTATATAATTTTAAATCAGTATGATTTTGTATCATCATGTCAAGTGCCACATTTATTTCGTTATATTCAGCAAATAAAAGATTAAATCCACATGTTTTCATTGAATTCATTTAGTGGCCCATTCATTACCTTCGATGGCCCACTCAACCTCATAGGTGGGGTTGAATGGGCCAAATTTCAAAATTTTTATTTTCTATTATAATTCATTATAGACAGATGCTAATCCAACTTTTATGACTTTTTTAGATAGCCAGATAAGTAAAGTAACTAAAACATCAATTTAGAGTTGAAACAAAGAGTTAGAAAAAGTTACAAAAATTCAAAACCAAAAAGTGGCCCATTCATTACCACTCTCACCTACTTAGCGTTAGCTTCGGGCATTCAACGAAAGCTGTGACGCTACAGATAATGCTTTGTAAAGCATATTTGTGCTTGATACGAATGAAACTTTTGATGCTGCAGAAAGGATTTTTGATCTGCAACAGTTTCAGCTACGGGTGATGAAATTTTTTTTTAAGTTAACTCTGCTTGTAAAATTAGGAAACTAGATTGGACAAAATTCGGTATGATTGTACAAATCAAGATCCTTAAATTGTTTTTGTTACATTACTTGAAAATAATTTGGGAAAAAAACTATCATCGAATTATTTATCACAAACTCCTTGCCAAAGAATGAGAATTTTTCTCTGCTAGCGACCTTGTAGAGTTCACTGTATTGACAAACTACAAATTAGAGCTCTAAATGTTTTGTGAACTTTTTCCAGGAGAAAGAGGAGAGTATGTCAAGTTACTCCTTCATTAAAATGAGCAATAGCCGTCCAGAGGAAACATAGTCACAAGATTTTAGAATTTTAGCGAGTGTGCTTTTTAAAATGTCTGGAAGGAAAGCAATGATGACTTGCTACCTAGGAATGAAGAATAGCAAATGAATTTAGCTATTTTATCTCTTATTATCCGGCGTTTAAGTAATTTAAATTTAAGATAAACAAAAAAAATTTCCTAAACCAGTTGGCCATCTAAATTCTTTTATGATGAAACTTCAGTTTCTTTCTCTCGACTTTGAAAAAAAAAAAACGAATAAAACATTTAATTTAATACTGAAAGTTTCATCCCAAATTTAATAATTTTCAATGATATATGGAGAAAATTTTACACCCATTTTAAGTATACATTCAGTGCTAGGTTTGATGATTTTCAGGATCAATAAAAAAAATGCTGATATTTTCAAATTCTTTGTCTATTTCTCTGCAAGACACTACTTGTTACCCTTCTGAAATTCAAACCAGAATTACTAACCTTTTGCATTAGTAATCAAATATGATAAGAGTTTACTTCAACACGTTATATAGAAAGTTGGAAATTTGTACCAACATTTTTTTTTCACATACACACTTTAGCCATCTGATGCTGTAGTAGATTTGGTTCAAAATAAGCTTCTAAACAAATAATTTTTGTTATGAATGCAGAAAAATCTAAAGGCCGTTGAATATTAACTGATAGCACTTAAAACACTTAAACTTCTTAAGATTCTCAAGAACTAATCCTAAAACTAAAGACTTGGTACAAAAGATACACTCACAAACAACATTAACCCTTTAACTGTCAAGTTATTTTGATTTTTAACACTTTTCCAAGCACAAACCCGAGAAACAGTCGGGTTTGACAGAGAGATGAAGCCGAAATAAACGTCTCCCGATATATATTCGGGTATAACAATACAATGCACTCAAAAAAAAAAAAAAAACCCCGAGTAATACTTGGGCGTGACATTTTCGAAAACCAGCTGTGCCCGAGACTATCTCGGGCTTGACAGTTAAAAGGTTAAGTACAGACTGTTTAATTTTTAGAATAGAATGTTTGATGTTATTTGTTTTTTTTAAGCATAAGTCAACTGACAAAACTTATAAAAGTGTTTATTAACGATAACTCTTAAATTCGGACTTGTTTTATCTTTATTATCATTTAGATTTCAATTCCTCAGATTTACGAGAAAAAAATGTTTCATTTGAGTAAGAATTACAAAGTCAGCCAACCTAAAATCTATTTTTAACTTTTTAAAAATTTTCGGTTTGTTGGAAAAATATAATGTGGCACGCTGAGCTTTTTATCTCCAGATAGTGGCACTCTCCCTAAAAAGGTTGGCCACCCCTGCTTTAGATAATGTTGAACCAATAGAGGGAGAGGGACTTCTTAAAATTAGAATCAAAATTAAAATTAATTATGTATAATATTATTTTTTAATATTATGTATATTAAAAATAATTATGTATATTGGAAAATTTTAAATGTTCTTACGTTAAATGAATTTCTGACTTAAAAGAGAAAAAAGAAATTGAAAAAAAAAAACCATGAAATTTCTTCTTTTTTAAAAATGCCATCCTTCATATCTGCCTCTCTCTGTTTAGTTCTAGAGATTGAATACGACACTTTTGTGTGATTTAAGAAATTAATCAAAGAGGTAAAACGCTTCAGTTTAGTGATCATAGCGTAAGCGTACACATATTTTAACTCGTTTAGACGCTATGAGCCAGAGACTGCAGAGCATCCTCTCGTTTATCTGAGTTGCAAATAGGTGTAAGAACGTCTGAAAGATTCCATTAAAAAAAATTTGACTCAATAAACAAAAAAAAAATGCATTTAAGAAGTTTAACATGTAATGCTCACAGGCCACGCGTTCTTTATTTTTTATTTATTTTTTTAATTAGATAGTAATTATAAAGAAAACTAAAAATGAATACAAGGAAGTCATGTTCTCTATCTATCTATCTATTCATCTACCTATTTAGGCTAAGCAACATTTTAAAGAGTTTCAATAATTTTCTTTAGTAAAATATCTTATTTTTCTGGCTTTAGAACAAATTGTTTGTTCTTCGCCTACTTTTCCTTCATTAGTGATTAAGCACACTGATAGAAATAATCACGTTTGAATAGGATCTTAATATAAATCTTACTTATTGGATGCACATCTCATTGCTTTCGGAGATTCTAATTTTTTGATTAGCGTTTATTAAAGCGAATACAGTCGAACCCTGTTTTAAATGTTTAAAATTAAGTATTGCTAAAAGGAAACTACACTTGCAAGCCCCATTCTATTGTTTTCCTTTTTCCCCTTTATGATAAGACGAGTCGATTTTAAAGATCTCTTACAATTTATTTGAAAGAGGTTTGACAGTATCAATGAAATGGTACATCTAATACTTTCACGAAAATAGTCTTTTAAACAAAAGATATAACTGAAATGAATGCTACACATTTTATTTACCGAATGTTCTTTTTTTTTTTTTTTGAAATTGCAAAACTTTTTAAAAAATAATGCTTAGTGAACGCCTGAACTAAATGAGTAGAAATCAGCAGTAGAAGGGTGATTCTACAAAAATGGGCAAATTTGTGTTCCATACTGATTGCTCTTTTTGTTTTTAATTAAATAAAAAACTATTTTGGGAATATTTTTATGCGTCTTTTGTTCTTTAATTTTCGTTATCAACAATGTCAATATTTAATTATTATTCATTAAAAAAAAGGATATTAGATTGAAATGTCATCCACATGCCCTGTCCTACAGGTGCAATTTTCACAATCAATGAAATATAGATTTTAAAAACATAATTGATTTTTTTCTCAAGAGTTTTTTATTTATAAATATGAATGTGTGCAAGATGTAAATCACAAAAAAAGCAAAATAATATGAAAATAATATTTCTAAAAGTTAATCTAAACTTTGTCCCAGCAATTTTCAGTCATCCACATGTCTAAAAAGTATAGATATTTTTCTCTGAAATGTTTTTTTCAAAATCTGGCAACACCTCTTAAAATAAAGCATGGAACTTTGTTATTCCTGGATGAGGATTAATATTGCTGTTCTGCAATTACTTTTTGACAAAAAGCAAGCTAAATTCAATTTTCAAGGCAAGTGTTTTTTATCTTTGTCATTAACATGCCCCACAGAATGCATGTAAAATAAACATGTAAATAAATTTTGATAATGAATAATCCTAAGGCTTACATTTGTGGGTTCTAATTCGAAGTGAAGCCAAAAAATATTCAGATATGACTTTTTGAGAACACAATTATTTGTGTTTTGTCATTCACATGCCCTTTTTCTATTGTCATTCACATGCCCCAATATAAGACACGTGGATGAGTAAAAGCCAAACTATGACAGTACAATGTTTAAAAATTATGTCTAACAGTTTACTGGTTAAAAATTTTTATTAATGTACCTATTGTGTTTGTGTTATTCACATGCTTACTGTGTTATATTCACATACCCATTGTGTCATCCACATGTCCTTTTTATCATTCACATATGCCTTCAAAAAAATAAAAATACAAAAATACAATAAAATACAAACATTTAAGCTCTGCTGATATTCTATTTTAACTATGCAACTTATAAAGTACTTGGATGATTTTTTTCAGATTTTTAATTTTAAATTAATTTTTTGAAATCTACATGTTAGAAATATTCCCGTATTTGTAGAATCCCCCAGAAAGTAAACCAGTTTTATTCATGCTCAATCAGAAATATGTTTTATAAGTTTTTGTTTTGGAACATTATAAATCTTTAATATAGTTTACCATGAACCAGTTTACTTTAAGTGAATAAAAACTCGTGCTTTAAATCCTTAAGCCACTTTAGTGCTACAAATTTAGCCAGCTGCAATATGGATGTTCGCCGCAATATCAGAGACAAGTCACGTTTCCTTCGTTTGAAAAGTGTGAAAAGTAAGGTTCAGGGCAATAAAAAGATTTGAATTTACAATTGTCTTGAATATTGGATAATCTAAGATATGTAGGCCTCAGTTTCCTCCATGAATACGAATGCTTTCCTTTCCCCAAAAATAAGTAAAATATATTGATTCCTCTCCAGAAATATGATCTGATCTGCGCATCTTTCAGGAGTTAGAGGAAGTTCCGTGGTCCCCGGTAAAGATAACTTTGGTGGGAAGATACCTATTTATTTTCGACCCGGGGGCTATTTTCAGAGGTGTATGCAGATGATAAACTGCGCGGGAGCCCCTGGAATAAGTTTTGTTTAGAAAGAGAGTTTCAAAAAGATAGGGAAAACACGGTTTATTTGTTTTCGAAGATAAAGAAGGGCAATAGTGTAAGCAAATAGTTATACGTATTTTGTTATTTTTTAAAAGGAGAAGTAGCTTTAAAATTGAAGTTAAGAAAAAAATGTCAATTTCGTGTGATATTTCAATGTTAAAATCCTGTTTGAATAAAATCATTTCAGAGTATTAAGGGGTTCAGGAAGTAATATTATTTAAACGAAAAACAGTTTATTAACAAATGATTTCCTATCGATGATGACAGCCGTTATCAAGAACAATTTTCCATCTAGTGTGAAAATTTTCAGTCGTTATCGATAACAACTAGTTAGTTATAAAACAAAATATCTGGAGATGGCATTTTTATATCCCCCTTTTTTCGAGTTTTTTTTTCTTTTTCTTTGTCAGATAGCAATCGGAGTAAAAAAATCTGTTGGTACAATGCCCGGGGGGGGGGGGAGGACAATGCCCGCCAAACAGTTTTAAAACAGAGTCTTTTCTTTAAACAATCGTTGGAATCTACTTTCTCAACACTGCATTGATTTGCCTTTTGTTCTGATAACTATCTTACGAAAAACTTAAAAAATTGGCTAATATACAACATGCTATTTCCAGATATGTTGCTCTAAAACCAATTGATAGGTATTGATCGTCAATTAAAAACTTGTACTATAGGTGCTTAAAAGTTGCTGATAATGAGAGCAATCCTATTTATCTTAATTTATTTAAACTCCACGAGAAAAACACTCACGCCAAGAAAAAGAAAAAAGTACATCTGGTATTCTACGCACCATAAGGAAAGATGCTGCTCTGTCTAGCTCTTCTTTGGGACCTTCTTAGTTACACTGATAAAACTACTGGTTGCACAAGGCCCCTTTAAGGGTGAAACGTTGTAGCACCAGCGGCACCCCCCTGAAGGGTGTTACTTGACTCCCTATGATGCCCTTGAAGGTGTCATTTGACTCCCTATGGGACCCTTGGGGTGACATAGGGCACTTATAGGCTGCCACATGGAGCCAAATGCCACCTTCAAGGGTGCCAAAGGGAGTCCAGTGGCACCCTTCAGGGATACCGCTGGTGCTACAACGTTTGACCCTTAAAGGTGCCTTGTGCAACCTGTAGTTTGAACAGCGTAGTCGAAGTGTTTTCATAAAAGCCGTCTCATAGTGAAATTTCCAATAAACTCCGAAAAATAATTTGTCTTGCACCAAAAATCTTTTTCTGGCTCCTTAGGATTCATTGTTTGTCAGCCTTTTATAATACGCATTATGATGTTTGCTTTTATTATTATTTTTTTTTCTTATTTGCAGGTTTTATATCACTTATAAATTAACTCTTGAACTCCTGACTTTGAATTTGTTTCAAAACTTTCACTTCTTTTAACTTTCGGTACTTATTTGCGGTATTTTTCAATGCCTAAGTGCAAAAAAACGTGCATCAGAACCTTTTGAAATATTAACTGCAATCGTAACTAAATAATTAAAGCGCAATTGACTGAATAGGTCAGAGGTTTATCTTTGTAAAATAATACATATGTTTGAATGGAAATGAAGGGAAAGGGAAACAAAATGAATAACAAATTTTGTCATTTAAAATGTACACCTTCATATAAAATTTACCTTATTTTATAAAGCCAAGTCATTAATTATTCAATGTTGCCATTAGTATTTGGAGGAAAAAAATGGATCTTTATACGATTCTTTTTCTGAAAATTTTATCACATGCACAGAAACCCTCATAAAAGAGTCATTAAAATCACTAAAACGAGGGAGAAAGGAGACAACTTTAAATAGCATTATAAATTACAGTTAAGCCGCAAAACATAAAATTTAAGATTTCATTAATTAAGTGCACCACTGTAGGGTAATGATACACTATAGTTTCAGGAAAGAAACCTTTTAGAAGAGATAAAGCCGCATATTTCACCGAAATGGGTCAACTTTCTTTAATTATATTTTCTAAATGCACAGGAAACATCAGTTATAAATCCTCCAGCGTTAACCGCATTTGCAATTTTGATGTGGAATTTGTTGAGTAAATTTTACGAGGAAAATAAAAAATAAAAACTTTTAATTTTTATGTAAGTGGGCACTTATTTTTACTCCTTTTCCATGAAGAAAGTAATTATTTTATGCTTGTAATTTTGAGCCTTTATCAACCACTAAGAGATGATGAAGCTAATATCTACCGAGGCCCTAAATGAAGAATATTTAAAACATTTTTACTTGAAGTAATTACTATAAATAATGCTCTGTTATAAAATGTAAAATAATTTTCTGTATCAGGAAACTGTTTACCATAATGAAATTATTTATGAAAAATGTGAAATCTGCTTTTCCGCAAGTTATTAAAAATCTAATTTTAAAAGAAAAACCCTTGTTTACGCTTAATACGTAGTTTAAATATTTGCTTCGTGGTACGGCTAAAATAAGAATGATAGGTAAACCTAACATCAACCGGTTAAAGCGGGGGTTAGCAAGCCTTAACAGCAAAAACCCGAAGAGTTCTTAATGCCTCCTCCTTTAACTGGCTAAAACTGTGTCTAACCGATCTAGTCCGTTAAAGCCAGTTTTAACCAGTTACTAGGTTTACTCAAAGGACAACAGTAAAATTAATAATTTGAAACGTTGGGGGTTGATCAGTTGTATAGAAGAGTTCATGAATTTTTTATGAGTACTTAAACAGTCCATTTTCTTGTTTTTAAATGCTTTGGGGATACTATAGAAATGCAGTGAAAGTGTAGAAATAGAACAAAGTCAAGTTATACGTTTAAACTTTTGTAGATACTTGTTTTTTATTCTCGTATTCAAAAATACAATGGCGAGTAAACTTGAAAAGAATGAATAGTTCCCTGTGGCACCCTATGGGTACCTTATGTCACACTAAAGGTGCCGCAGGGGGCCAAATGGCCCATTCAAGGTAGCCATATGCAGAAAAGTAGCACCTTTCAGGGTGTGCTCCCTGCTTCTACGACAACGTTTCAACCTTAAAAAAAAGTGTAATGTACAACGTGTAACTGTAACTGTGTAGGGTTCACACCTTGTTCCCTGTGACTTCGTATTGTTTCCTCATTTCAAAATGAAGCTAAAAGGAAAACGTTTCTCTAGTGACGAGAACATTCTTAAAGCTTGGCATGCTCAGAATTGTGACAAATTACAAGGTTTAATGGTGTTTCAATTGCTTGTCCTCAATGTTCACGATAAAGAATCTTTATATGATCCTCATGGAAAATCAATGGAATGGCTCGTTTTAATATCAATTAACGGAGCTTGAAAGGAAATTTTTTTTTAATTATCATTTCTTATGATTGCTTTATTTTAAGCATATACATTCAAGAAAAATCAAAACTTATTTTAGTAATAAACGTTTTATTATTTTTTATGTAACTGAAGTGTTCCTCTACGATAAATGATGATGTTTTATTGTTAAGGAAAATATTGACATGGTGCCGATATTTTCCTTGACGATATTGGTTGAAATGTGGATTTAAGAAGTTTTTTCAATATGTAAGATGTCTCAAGTTGTTAAAAAGGCATTTATGTGTAGTACATAACAGGAAACAAAAAACATTCTAAACAAAAACTTTTAAAACTTTCTGGGGCTATAGCTGTTTCCATAGAAATTCTATTGTCATTTACAACTACATCTTTCAATTATTACTCAGGGAAAGATTTTTATCGCTCTTATAACCATCTGGGCAACGCTTTCTCATTATTTCACGGAGAATTGCTGCTAAAAATGTGTTTATAGCTTTTTCATCTGATAAGAGCTATTGAAACGCATGTCCGTTCCGGTGCAAAAAAAAAAATCCAACTTCGTTTATGTATGTTTTAATAGGTAAACTAAGTTTTAGCAAAAGCTTAATGTAGCGAAGTTATTTTCAGAGTTAAAATAATACGATCATCTTTATGACTTCATCGAAAGCCTTTTCAGTTGCCTATTTTTCTAGAATTTCTAAAACATTTTGAGATAAAACAATGACAAAAGGAAATAAACAAGGATCGAAGAAGAAATACTTAAAAATGACGAAATCGGTTCATTCGTTGCACTCGGTGTTATTTAGGACACACTTGCGTCACATTTCAGACACTATTTTTCCTCGAAATAACTTGAAATCAGTGTCTATAAAAACCTTTTTCTTTTTTTATTGTATTTTTTTCCTGACGGGATTTATACTTTAACTTTGATGGAACTGGTGATTTATGCTGTTTTTTTTTTCTCACAAATTTTTGTTTTTAATCAATGGTGCGACGAACTATTTTAGCAATATCTTTTTGTCAACTAGTGTGCAAATGTTTGTTCTGAATTTTTTAAAAATGAAGTGGTTTTAGATTTTTTTTTTTTTTGAAGATGGCATTTCGACCAGTATCTAAATTTAAAACTTTTTTTATTTAGAGAAGGGCTATATAGCGAACGGAACGAAGATAAATTAAGAAACTCAATATCGGGAGTGTATATTTCACTGAATTTCAACAGAAATGGCGTGATTCTGCGAAATAATTGTGCAAGATTAAGGTTCTCAAGACAGACCACATTAAAAATAATAATAATAACGAATTTCCGTCAATTGCATCACACAACTTATTCACACGATACTGCACTTTCTACTTTTCTTTTCTTTCGATAGCGGTTAATGTTTTGTGTGTAGAACAATGTAGTATTGCTTTTTCAAATTTGTTAAATTATTTCACAGTTTTAAAATATCGATGTTCTAGTAGCAAAATATGGATAGGGAAAATAACGGTTGCAATGTAAAAGAAACATTGTTATATGCTCGTTCTGAATCTAAAACAAAGACATTTCTCTTACTTCCTTTTTTAACGGCAGACAGTAAAAAAAAATGAATTTATTTAAAAGCTTAGCAGGTAAAAGATTATTTTTAACAAAATTAACAAATAAATTTTAATCTAAGTTTACAGTTAAAAGCTGATTTTCCTTCACTTTGTTTTAAAATAATCATGCTCTTAGAGATATGTTTTACAGACATGTTATATTATAAACACTATATTACGAACTTTTTCTATGAATGCTTTGCCCAGACAAATAAAACAATCTTTTTTTCCTGGAAGGAAATGTAGTGCTAAAATGATAAGTTAATTATTCTGAAGCAAAATGCTCTGTATTGAAAGCAGGGGAACAAACCCAGGGGATTTTCTAGGTGTAAATTTTAGTTCTGATTGCATTTGGCTTGGTTAGAATGAGAATGGCGTAATTCATTCTGATTTTCTTCCCTTCTTTTTTTTTAATTGAACTACTCAAAATTGAACAAAAGATGTTTCAAATCAAAGTATTATGTGTAAAACAGATGTCCTGGCTGATACCTTACGAACATAAAAAAAAATCGTTCGATTCCGCGTTATCAAGCTCACAAGTTATTAGAGGGAAGGGATGGGGGGGGGGGGAGCAGATATACCGTCAGGTGTATTTCACTCTCTCAAAACCTCAATGCTTTTATTTTTTAAGATTTGTCAACTCATTTAATTTATTCTTTTTTCTCTCTTCTCTTCGGTTTTTTTTTTTTTTTGAAGAAAAGTGGGGCAGGGGGGGGGGGAGGGCAGCGATTTTTTAACGTAACATAGTCTTTTTGCATGCTTGATTCATTTGAAAAAAAATTAACCCTTTGATGGTTATGAACGAGTTCAGCTCGCAATCGAATCGTGCTTCAAAATGCGCGCAAACGAGTTCCGCTCGGTAGCAAGATTTTGACCGAAATGGTTAGTAACGAGCACTACTCGCATAGTGAAATTTTTCCCCAATGCGCGCTGACGAGCTGACTTCGTTCGCCATTATTATTCTGCACTGATGTACTATAAATACTTTAAGAAATTTTTTAAACGCGCGAGGCGAGCTATCTACGGCATCGCCAGAGAAAGGTGACATTTTCGGAAGAACGGCGGGGGAAAACAGCTGCCACTTTCGACTACTGTTTACTCCTAATGCTGCGCGAATTAAGTAAACGGAAACTGCTCATTTCCATAACCGTCAAAGGGTTAATAGGAACAAGAGCTGTTATTTAGCTCTTCAACTTCTTGTTTAATTTCTATGGTAAAGAAGAATGTCATAATTGTTGAAAGAACAATATCTAAAGGGAAGTACGAAGTGTAGCTATATCATAATTTAAATTCCGTCATTTTTCCCAAAAACATGAGCACCCACCTCCCCGCGTACTGATTTCTATGCAGTACACAATGCGTTAAAATGTTCCAAAATTCTGCCATGCATAACACTCAATATCAATCACACGCTTCAGTCTCTAATCACTCCTTTGTTTCGGGCTGAAAAACAGTCTCCTCTTCGTAATGTTCGCAGCCGAGAAAAGCCTGCAGCATTTGATCCGAAAACCAACCTCAGCCCTCATCACCTCGTTCCCGAACCGATAGCGCGCAATAGTTTCCCCGTTGTATGATTGCACGTAAACCCCCCATCCGACAAATATATGGAGTTGAAGGGGACGATAACGATCGAGCTTCGACGAAAAGCTATTAGTTCCTCCCAGGCGAAATGGAATGGGCGGGCGAGAACACCAAAGAGAATCCGCATAAACCTTTTCCATAATGGCGGGCTGATAGTAACAAATTATGTCCAAAACGCTGGTGTGTGTTTCAGAGGGGTTTAACAACATTTGTTATCGAGTCTTAGGAGGGTTTAAGGGGGCAGACGGCGATTGGAGCAACACTGTCTAAATTAAGGGCGAAAAGGAGAAGATATAAATGTCACTGCTTCGTGAAACAACTGAATTTGGGTAATTTGAAGATAAATTTAGATGTTGGGGCTGGTGTGTTGGTATGTACAGAGTGGTGATAGAGATTGAAGTATGTGTTATTGACATTTGTAAAAAGTGTTACCGAATGAATATTATAATGCGACTGAGGGAAATTAAGTAATGATAAATGAAAGAACAAAGCACAAGTATCGGATCAGCAAAAATTACTTTTAAAGCATGTTTTGATGCATTTTTTTTAGATATAAGAGAGAAACCATTTACACAACAATACACTGCAAATTATAGCAGTGAGGGTGAATTATAGAAGATACTCCAGAAAATGTAGAAAAATTACAAATTCTGAAAGATATTTAGACATTTGACTTTTTTCATTAATTTTATGATTCATTTTTCATAATTGAAACAAAATTGTTCAGCATATTTTCAGAAATAGTTTCTTCAGAAATAGTTTTTTTTTTTTTGTGCATGATGAATATTTATGAAAATCACAATATGCTCGTATTTGAAAATTTGGGTAAATAATGGAGACTGAAATTCACAACATCTTTTACGAAGTCGATTTACGGAGCAAAAGTATGAGGGCAAAGCAAAAATTTTGCAAGCATCAGAAGTGATTTGTTTAATTATGAAAATAAAGAACATATTTTATTTCAATTAAATGTGTACATATATTATAATTGATGTAAGACTCTTAACTAACAAACTCATATAATCAATAAAAAATATCTTGCAAATTACGATTCGCACGTAGATTTTTGAATCGAAAAGTAAATTTTAAAGTTAAAATATGCCCCTTATTATTAGGTTTAGAATCGAATCAATGCACAAAATATTTATTAGTTCTATTGAGGTTTTCGGCACAAGGGCCTTACCATTCTAACGACGAAGGGAATTACTTGAGTAGCCTCTTTCATATTTTCTTGTTACGATAAATGAAATACTAAAAAATGAGCAATGACACTTTCTAAATTTTCATTATATGATCTTGTTTGAGTGCTTAATTAATGATTAAGTCATTATCCTCACAACAATGTTAATATTTAACATTTTACCTAGAAAGATGGAACGGGTCACAGTGGGCACTCTGGTGTTTTACAATAAAAACAGAGAAATTGTTCTTTTCTCTTTCTTACTCATTGTAAAAAGAAAAACTGCAATTCTCTCTAGTTTCATCTTTAGTTTCATCTTTCCGTGGTTCAATAGAAGTCCAAATGCTACATACTACAGACTGCTTAAGAGCCAATCAGTAGGCTTTACTCTTCAAAAGATAAACTCTTTACATTCCTGATGTCATATTTATATAAAATGTAATATTATTAGACATCATCATGCATTTCGTTCATATTCACTCAGGACTGGAGAAGCGTGGGTCATGTAGAAGAGAGTCACCTATCAGAAAATATTTTTAGGGAATTCACTCATAAAGAGGGGCCACACTGGATCCTTCAAATTTTCTCTGTATATGGCAAATTATGTCTTTCTATTGTTTGGCTTTACTGCAATTTATTGAAATATATGCCCTGTAAAATAATATATGTTTGACAAAATCTGTATACATTAATAAAGCAAAAAAAAAAGAGCTATTCAATACAAGGAAGGTGTATGCAGCTCAAACTGATAAAACAACGTGTTATTCTCTTTCCTAATGATCAGCTTCCATTTCCCAAATGCAGCTTTTGCCTCAATCACGTACTGATGGCCAGGGCGTTTATTCCCAAAGAGCTTGTTTATGACATCAGTGCATTTAAACTGCTGATAATCTTCGGTAATAATATTTGAGGTAAGGAGAATAATTACTATAGGCTGGATGCAGCAATTATTAGTTTCCTCTGTCCAGATTGGAAGCTATTGGCCAGGAGATATGATCTTAGAGAATCCCCTATAAGCCCTTCCCGCAGAGTGAGCCTGATAGCAAGAAATTATGCTGAATAGGTCTAGCGTGTTTATTATCGCGTCTTTGGAGGATTTGCACCACGCTGACAACTGTAATTACAGGCTTTTCAACACAATGTGGTAGGACGCGATAGGAATATTCTCTTTCGAAGTGAGTCACTTAGCAGAAGCAAATAAAATTGCATTAGGGCGATGGCATTTAAACTATAGGTCACGAACCCTGAATTCATTCATGACAAAATATAGTGTGGTCATCACAAGACATATAGCATCAGTTAAAAATATATTTGAATAACGACATGCATGTCTTAAACCCTTTTTACGAATACATATTTATTTTAAAATCGTTACATATTTACACGTATGTTATATATGTTATACATTCAGGACCATCCTAAGAGATGACGGCTCACGGGGAGAATATTTTTATTTTCTGACGCCCCCCACCCCTTCCCCAAGCAATGAAGCAGGTTATATACAGTACGTAGTTAAAGAAATATTTAAAGGTCTTTCTTCTAAGCCTTCAAAAACACGCTAGTATTTGAGGTGGACGAATAATAGAAGAACTTTCGTACTCAAATAATTACATAATAAAACATTGTATATGAAATCTAAGAGTATAATATCAGGAAAGTCAAGAAGCATATGCTTATTTAATACCGATTGCGTTATCATTAAAAATTTATTTTTTTAAAAATAAATACTATTGAAAAACAGAGTTATTAGCAGTAAAAGTTTCCTCAATGACGCCCTTTCATATCTTAGCGCCCGGGGCGATCGGCTCGCTATCATATTTTGCCATATTTTGTGAGACATTGGTTTCGGGGTTAAAAATTCCCTTTTCAATGCAAAAAAGGATTGTGCATGGAAAACTCCCCAGCAGAAAAGCAAGATCCAAAGAGGAGGTGGGATTCAGAAAAACATCCAACTTTTAACTCATAACCTGAATTTTGCATGTAAATGGAATGTACTGTTTCACAGAAACACGTTTCTGTTAATTTTTACCCTTAATACATTTTTGACGCTCTTATGACTTTATATTTCAGCATGAAGCTTAAAATATAGCATAAAAGGTAATAACAGCTTCAGTTTTTGCACAGCTAGTCAATATTTTCCGGTCGTTAAATATTAGTTTCAATTCTCATGTTATTTTCAACGGCATTTACAAACGTTGTATCTTAATAAATATAATGGTTATTATTTTTTTCCTATTTAAAAATGCTGTTTATTTTTTTTTTCTAAGCAATCTTATTTTTAGATTTAGTACTGTTTAATGTTGTTCTACTGTAACATAACATTACAAAGGTTAAATTCATGTGTGCGAAACAAATATAATAGAAAATCTAAAAGTACAATTGGCAAAAAAAAAATCGATGCATACATTTTTCTTGCATTTCGTTTCAACTTTAAGCTGGCCTCTTTTTTCATTGAAAAAGGAAATCCTCGATATTTTGAAACATTGTGTGAATGTTTCACACAATGATGACAACGAATGATACAATGGTATTTTGTGTTTTAAAAGTTGTTTGTCATTTTTGTAATCAGTGCGTTTCATTTTTTAAATGAGAAATATTGAAGTAGGAAGTTCTTAAAATATAAGTTGTAAACCTTCTGACATGACATTGCAAAGTAACAAATAAAAAATGTATTGTTCAACAAAAGTAACTTTCAGTAAAATAATATTTGAGTGACATACCCATAACTTTGCAATTAATCTTCTCTAAGCATAAGAAAAAATAGTGGTCAAAAAAAGAAACTAATTTATTTGAAAGTGACAGGAATTAATTGTTTATCTTTAATTTACAGTAACATTTATCAAATCTCGATTTTTTTGTTAAATAAACATAAATTAGGCAACGTCCCAACAAGCCATCATGCTAATATCTTTCCTAATCTCTAAGCAAAGTTGAAGACATGAAATCAGGGAATTGTAAACATTTAATCTCAGTTAGTAACTTAATGCCAAGAAAAATAAATTATTAACGAGATAGAGTTTGAAAAAGCTAACTTCCCTCTGGAAACGTAATTACGGTATTCCGGCTCACTGATCTTAAAATGCAGAAGTGTCAAAATTTTTAGCTGCCGATAACAGAATCGCTAAAAAGAGTTTTGTTTTGTTGTTGTTTTTTTTTTCTCTTCCCTTGACTTTAACATTCATGTCATTCTTGGAATAAAGAGCTGCAGCGGGAGTGAATAAGGAGCGCAAGCTGGCTGGAGTAATGAAAGGCTTTACTCAGGTGAACATTTATTTCAATTTAATGAAGCATGCTGGGAAGATAATGCACGCAGAGTGTCTGTGTTGCAAGATAGCTGGGAAGTCGGGACCTTTTTACACAGACGATTGCATGCTCTAAAATAAATTATGGATTAAATCGAAGGTTTCTCATGCATTAATTGAGATTCAAAAGCTTTTTTGCAGCTTTTCTTGAGTAAAAATGAGTTTTTTCTCCCCTCTACTTTTTTGTTTGTTTCTTTTTTGTAAATGTAATCAAGTTCTAACATTAATCTCAGAATTGCTATACCAAATTAAATAAAACTATTATTCTCGGATTTTTTAGTACAGCTATCACATCCTTTAAAAATCAAGTTAACTTGATGTTCTCATTTTCGCTACTTTTGAAGTATTTTTTAAAGAATATATATGAAAAATACTGCTTGTAATAGGTAATATTAGTACTTTATTTGGGAAAATTTTTTGAGGTAAACTCATAATGGGCATAGCTGATTCTATTAACATAAACTAAAGTATTACATTTACACGCAATCTTAACTTCAAATCCCTTTGATTGCAGCTGTTCCTAATGTTTTCCTAATCTTTAATTGCATAAAAAGTTGATTTATATGCCCTCTAACTAGTATTTATAAATTTTGCATTCAATGTTCATTACAAAATTAAACTTTCTTGCTTTTCGCTCTTAACCATAAGTAACAAATTATTCACATTTTTGACATTTTGCAATCAATTAGGAAATTTAACATGCATCACATTAAAAAATGTGTTAAAGTAAAATATTTTAAGGCCTTACTTGAGATTTAAAATTTTCTTTGCAAACACTAGATTTCCCAAGCAAGCATTTTAACTGATTGGGGAATATAGGTATAACACACATAAAACCGCAAATGAAGGAGATGTGGTGGGTGTAACAACAAATAATAAGCGCATTCATATGTTGCATAAAAAGTCACCAAGTTCTACGATGTTGTGTCATTATATACATAGTTGCTTCTGTAATTGAATTTAAAAAGCAGTTACAATGACTGCTTGGGGAATCTAGTTTTAAGTTTTAGAATGATATTGAGAGCTCTGTTTTGTTTAATTAAATGATTAAAGTTTAGCTTTGAATTAATGACAGTTAAAATAAAATAAGAACGATTTAGACGCAGAACACAAATTATTATCAGATGTTTCTGATGTGTGTAAATGTGTATTTTTTACTTTTAAAATTAACAAAGTACGCATATACAGGGTGTCCACTCCTATCGTGGACCAATAGCTAATTTCTAAACCGTTAGAGATAAGCATATAAATCATTTAGGAAAAAATCTCCAAATTACGAAAGGAATTTCGGGTCTATTCAATGTTTTTCAAAAAATCAAATTTTGAAAGAGTTACAAAATTTAAATTTTTATACAGCCCCCCAGTCCTATCAGCCATATTTAGTAAAACATTCTTGACACTGTAACGTTTAAAACTAAAAAAAATCACTGTTCTACCACAAAAATTGACCGAGTTATGACGTTTTGAAAAATCAAGATTTTGAAGGATTTCGCATACGGTCCCTTAAGCGATCTCTCGATGACGTCATGAAATAATGCAAAATCTTGATTTTTTAAAACGTCATAACTCGGTCAATTTTTGTGGTAGAACAGTGATTTTTTTTTAGTTTTAAACGTTACAGTGTCAAGAATGTTTTACTAAATATGATTGATAGGACTGGGGGGCTGTATAAAAATTCAAATTTTGTAACTCTTTCAAAATTTGATTTTTTGAAAAACATTGAATAGACCCAAAATTCTTTTCGTAATTTGGGGATTTTTTCCTAAATGAACTATATGCTTATCTCTAACGGTTTAGAAATTAGCTATTGGTCCACGATAGGAGTGGACACGGTGTATTATTAAATGAAAATTGATGTTGACAACGACGAGCTGTATAGCATATACAGAAGTTTCTATGTTCAAAATTTATTTTGATAGTAAGAAGTGTGAGTCTGCATTTTTTCTCTTTATTAGTCAGACTACAATCAAGATTTGAGCTGAAAACTCGTAATTTTTGGGATGGGCTCCACGTTATTTTTATTTCTTTTATTTATTTTATTATTCTCAACGCTGAAAAATCTATTTTTTCCAACAGATTTATGAAAATTCAAGCGAAAAAAAAGTGATGTACATTAAGAAAAATATCGGATTGTATAATTATTTCAATGAATATGTGCATGATAGGTATACACAAGAAATCTTCAACACATTCGAATTCTCTTCGTTCTCAAAAAGTCAGACAATTTTCCCTCACAAAAATAAAAGTCGCCTACCAAATCATGCAAGTTTTAACTTTCATATGTATTGCTGCATTTTTAAAATTTACATAGAAAACTTGATTCTTTTTTTTTCTTTCGTTTTCTTTTTCAAGAACAAATTTGCATTAAATTTTAATAAAAATGTTTTTTTTTCGAGCAACACGAAGTTGACGTTTAAGTATTGTACTGTCCGATCTTCTTATGTAAAACCTTCCGCACATTTAGGCATGCGTCAGGTGTACACTGATATTACCAAAATAGTTGGGTCAGGTAAGATAAAAATAAGGAGAAGAATAAGAAAAAGCATTTTGAGCCGTATCAAACAACGTGGAACGATGCTAATTTCAAATACATAGTTTAGTTGAATATGTCAAAAGGATATAGCAAATGCAAGTTTTAAATTGAAAACTTCGGAAAGTTATCACCCTAAATCCATCTACCTTTTTTTAAGTGGAACTGGTGGTGGGTGCTAGGCGCGGTTTTCAAGGACGGACAGTATATGTGTATATATATTTTGCTATGAAAGTTCAAAATCTCTGAAATGTTAACATTCACGAATTAAAGACAGACTATTTCCAGTAAATCTCCGATGAAAGACGACATTCTCTAATTTCTGTCTTTTAGTATGTCATGTACATTCAACAGAAACTGACACGTAAAAATGACAATATTTGCAACTGGATATTTTTTTCTGGAACAATGGCGCACGAGAGATGTTCACACGTTGAATTTAGATGCGATAATTAAATGCTTAAGTACATAAAGTACATACAGCTCATTTAGGGATTCAAATCGAATTAATACGAGTAAGTTTAATCTTACGATATCCATTTTTACAGCGTCATAGTTGGAAGGAATGTCTACAGGCTTTGCTTTTAAACAAATAAATTGTCATTGAGTCCCTTAATATGATTTAGAATCAAATTTAAAACACTCGACTTTGTAAACATTTTAAAATAAAAGGTGCTTGTTTAACTTACCAAAACATTTACTGTCAACATTTTTGCAATTTATAACATTTATTTTGGATTTTTAAACGCATTCTGTATAAATGTTAAATTCCTAAGTAAACAAACAGTACAGTGAAAACATTTATCTTTTCAATTGGAGATGCGAAGGCATCTGGAATGCTTTTCATTGTGTTGTTTTTTCAGTTTGGACATTTTTGAATAACATTCTGTTAAAAATAATTTTTACCAAACAAATAAATGCGTAAAATACAATAAACGATAATACGCAAATAGCTTTTTTCTGTAATGATAGTGTAACACTATTTGAAAAACGGAGCAGTTATTAAAAAATAGACACTTCGTTCTGTACTTTTAATTTTTTTAACATTATTTTAAATTTAGATAATCCTTTTTTTCTCTCGAAATTTATTGACAACTTATATACGGAATATTTGTCTCATTTATATCTAAAACACCTTACCTTTATAAAGAAAAACATCACTGGCTTTTATAACGTTAAATATTTTATTTCATGCTTCATTTTTAACGATTTGAATTAATGATTTCAACAATCTATTCGACGGCAAAAATTGGCAAATGAGCATTTAATTGCACTATAAATTTCAGATTCCTTGGGAATATGCAAGAAAGAAAAATACTGACCGTAAAGAAACCGTAATGATAAAAAGCAATTTCCGAAAAATTGAGAGCCATTTCCGTATGTGACAGCGGGAAAATGAAAAACAATTCTTTTCCTGAATTGCTTTTAGTAATTAAAAAGATGTGTTTTTTCCCTTTATTACGCTTCGCTGGGGAAAAAAAGAGCAAAAGGAATAAAGGTTTTTTCTTCGTTTTTTGCCTGAAATGTGCCTTAAAAAGGTATTCAGGATAACCTGTTATTCAAAATGCCGAAACATTAATTTTAAAGATAAATTAATTATACGTTAAAGAGATGTGTAATAAAAAGCGGATAAAAGTTGTAAACTTATTCATTTAAAACTGTTTTAAAGCTTCTAACGCAAAAGAAATTCTACAAGTTGGACACAATAAAAACGAATAAATATAGTATTACGTTTTAAAAATTTATCAAAGTTCAATTACAATACAATGGTAATATTTCATAGTAACCACAATTCAAAATGTATTTGAAAAATGACGTCCAGTTGAACATTTACTGAAATTTGAAGTTGAATTTAAAGTTGTGTGAACTTTAGCTAAAAAAAAGTGGCAATATTATTTAACATTTACCAATACTACAAAAAAAAAAAAAAAAAAAAACTTTGTTCAAATACAATGATTAAATCAAATGCTCTACACATGAAATCAAGTTAAAAAAGTTTTTTTTTTTTTTTTTACCATTAATGAAACTTCAAGCTCTTGTATGTTTTGTTAAAAAAGATTTCAAAAAGAAAACTTAAAAACGTGGTATTTTATGTTTCTAATTACCAGCTAAAAAGTTTCAAATACTTACAATACAATGTTCCGAGCAATTAATATTTTATAAAGGTGAATTTTAAAAAAAACAAAACAAAACAGGTCGAACTTCTCAAAATGCAATTATTAATGAACAACAACAAAAAAAAAAATCTGGTATGGACACCACACGTCCTTTTACGTGTAAATTTCTTAGTAGTTGCCTTAAGTGTTAAAAAAAGTGCTTGGAGTGAGCAAGGTAACAATTCAAATATTTACTCCCCTAATCTGCCACGAAACAATGCAAAAAATATTTTACAATGGTTAATTTTCTAAATATGGCTGATTTTAATATCATTCAGTGAATTTTTCGCAAAATATCGCCAATAGCGCCAAGTTGAACCCAAATTCAAAAAATAATTTTTTCGCCAAATTTGTCGCCAACTTGGCGATATGTCGTCAAGTTGGCGTCAAACACTTGGCGACCAAAAGCTTGGCGACATATCTCCAAGTGGTCGCGCCAATTCATATCACTTGAGTCTGTATTGAAATTAACACTGATTTACCCCTAAAAAGGGGTAAAACACCCCCTTGGGAACATTCAAATGCAACCACAAGGGGAGGTGCACAACTAGACCATCCTCAGAGCCTACATACCAAGCTAGAAGCTTCTACGGCATATAGTTTTTGAGTTATGCGACCCACATACGCACATACGCACATACAGACGTCACGAGAACTCGTCGTAACTAACTCGGGGGTGGTTGAAAAGGATTTTTCGGCTGCTTATATGTTGGTTGGTACATATGCACGTGCTGAAAGGTCGAAAAAACTACTGAACATTCATTCGGGGGTGAGCAAAATCAAAATTTAGACTCAAATTTGAGTGATTTTTTTTTCGCGATCACAATACTTCCTTTACTTCGTAAAAGGAAGTAAAAAAAAAAAATCTGGTATGGGCCCCACACTACTTCCTTTTACGTGTAAATTTCTTAGTACTTGCCTTAAGTGTCAAAAAAAGTGCTTGGAGTGAGCAAGGTAACAATTCAAATATTTACTCCCCTAATCTGCCACGAAACAATGCAAAAAATATTTAACAACGGTTAAATTTCTAAATATTGCTGATTTTAATATCATTCAGTGAATTTTTCGCAAAATATCGCCAATAGCGCCAAGATGTACCCAAATTCAAAAAAAATTTTTTCGCCAAATTTGTCGCCAACTTGACGATATGTCGCCAAGTTGGCGTCAAACACTTGGCGACCAAAAGCTTGGTGACATATCGCCAAGTGGTCGCGCCAATTCATATCACTTGAGTCTGCATTGAAATTAACACTGATTTACCCCAAAAAAGGGGTAAAACACCCCCTTGGGAACATTCAAATGCAACCACAAGGGGAGGTGCACAACTAGACCATCCTCAGAGCCTACATACCAAGCTAGAAGCTTCTACGGCATATAGTTTTTGAGTTATGCGACCCACATACGCACATACGCACATACAGACGTCACGAGAACTCGTCGTAACTAACTCGGGGGTGGTTGAAAAGGATTTTTCGGCTGCTTATATGTTGGTAGGTACATATGCACGTGCTGACAGGTCGAAAAAACTACTGAATATTCATTCGGGGGTGAGCAAAATCAAAATTTAGACTCAAATTTGAGTGATTTTTTTTTCGCGATCACAATACTTCCTTTACTACGTAAAAGGAAGTAAAAAGAAGAAAAAGTAAATGCATTTTATTGAGATTTTGGTATTTTATTTACAGCGCCTTATTTCATCTAATAAAAACTGCATTGTTAAATATTATTTAAAATATTCAAATTAAATTTTCTTAATTTTTTTAATTTCAATCAAATTCCTAAAATATTTTCTTTTATTTAAAAATCAGTGATTTGTCTTTGCTGCATGAGTGACTGTACGATCACACCTTATTTATCAGCGAAAGAAGCAAGCATTTCTCTATCTTGTACTGTTAGCTATTGTCAGTAAAAAGAGATAATACGTGCCTTTGCTTAAAAAACAATATTTTTAGAGATTTTTTTAAAAATTTACTTTGCAATACCATATTCTCTCTGTGTGCCTAAACTGCGCTTAACTGCGCTCCATGTTTTTTTCATAGTTTTTTTCTTAAATCTTAAAAATAAAACAAAACATGTTTGTCATTTAATCAGTTTTTCGAGGATTGTATTGAACTTGCACCCAATTTACTCTAACTTGTCCCACGACAGCTCTTTAAGCTTATTTATAATGGAAGCGAGGTGTGAGCAGTGTAACTTCTAGCTAGAAAATGATCTTGCCAGACTAGAATTAAAAATTTACTTAAACATATGAGATAAAAAACAAAAAACGGAACAAACAAATCTACTAGTTGTTTACTATTTATTAGTTATTTTTTATTTTGGGCAAAAGTAGCCCTAGTTAACAGTGCATAACGTTCTTTTTCTTTAAGAATAAATAAATAAATAAAATAAATATGAAACAGAGAAACAGTAATCTAATAAGACTTTCAAAATAACATATTAAATGAACTTAGACACACAGCTGTTATTTTGCTTAAAACGTTTATAAAATGGAAGATCTTTAAAGCACTTCGGGCAAGAAATAAAAAATAAAAATCCGTCATTCAATCCAATATATCCGATTATATTAGCTAAAAGGTTAATTGGAGTTGAGATTACTATTATGGCTTGTAGTGTTTGTTAAAATCTTCACTTAGTTTTAACAAAACTAACTTATTACATTTGATAAAATTCTAGAGTAATTTGTTTAGATTGTTCAAAAGAATGAAATGAATCATATGGAACTCGGTGTCACTGTACATATCTGTTTAACCAAGTCATAAATTAAAAACGACTTTTATTTGTCTTGCGTAGGTCTAATTTTTGGTGCCCAATTTTATCTACTCTCTTTGAGAAATCTCAGTAAAGAAAAAGGGGAATGAAAAAAAAATCAGATTCCTAGTTTTCCTGTTTGAATAAAATTTCAAACTTGGAAGATTTACTGAACTGAGAGGGAGAAATTGTGGCTTTACCTCATGAATGCCAGTTCCGAGTTGAATACTGAATTCCCAAAAATCAGGAGATAAGAAAAGAAAATATCAGCCGGATAAAAAAAGAATGAAAAATAAATGTGAATATTTTCTTTCTTTCAAAAGATGCGTTTTGAATGGAAAAACATTGGGATGCTTTTTGAGCCCCGTAATTTTTAAACGGGTAAAACTTAACCATCGAATTTGTAAATGGAAATATTTTAAAACCTTCCTTAATATTATTGATCTATTAAATTTACCATATGGGCAATAAATAGATAAGTCGATAAATATCTTATCTGAAACTCTTTCTTTAAAATTGAAACAATTACTTGTAAAACCAAAATCAAAACTCCCATAAAACTTTCGCTTTTAACCTGTTAACCGGGGAATTAGCTATTGCTCAACTCGTTTCACAATGGGGACTTTTTTTTCGCAGCGATAAGTAATATCACACCTCAAATAATAAAAGAATATCGTTTTTAACTTATGATTTTTATTTATTTCGATAAAATATTTTATATTTTTAGCTATTATTTGTAGAAAATAAAAAGTACTTAAATCATAAATTAATTACCGTAAAATGGGGTGAATCGGAACACTTTTCAGCTTTGATTGCAAAAAAAGCAGTTAAAAGATTTTTTTTAATTTGATTTTTTGGGTAAAAACTTCGGTCTTGCTTTACTTTTGATATTCCAAGCAAAGACAAAACAGTTTGAACAGTTATTATTAAAATATATTGGAAATAATGGGTGTTCCGAATCACCCCGCTGATAGGGGTCAATCGGAACACATGTTAAAATTCTTATTTTTTTCAATTTAACCTGTAATAGATCTCACAAACATGAGTAATATTGATGGAGGAGCATAAGAACAGATAATTACTATCAAATAAAAGTATAATTTCAATACCAGTAAACGTTTATGATTTGTCAAAATTCAAAATAATATTTGAACTTATGAAAAATGAAAAGTAATTTTAAGAACTGCTTTTAAATTGAAATAAAAATATTTAACATGAATGGAAGTCCCTCATGTCGTCCACAAATATGTACTTGTCCTTAAAACTAGCAATTGTGACTTGGATTAAGTTTTTTCATAACATCTTCTGGGATGAACTCTGCCTTTTCTTTAGTTTCTTAAAATCTCTGGGTTTCGGGAATTGTCCTGAAATATTTTTTCGTTTATTCATCACTGTTTGTGTGCTGGACTTTTGCTACATACAGTCTATATTACTTTCCCCCTCGTATTTTAAGTAAAAGGAAGTCTCCAGGAGAAAAAATCTTTTTAAATCTGGAAATTTTTGTCATTCTAAGATCTAGTTGCTCACGAGAAGGGATAAACAGTAATAAATCCTTGCCCTTGTCTTGATTAGAAAATTTGGGGTTAGAATCTTGATTTTTCAAACAGTTTCCTTCAAATAGGTTTGAATTGGAACAACAGAACAAAGTGTTCCGATTCACCCCGCAATTTTTTTTTCCTATGGCATTTTTCAGAATTCTTCATTTTTATGACACAATTTTTGAAAAAGGTAAATTCTAATGTGGTATTCTGTTGTTCAGATACATGTACAATTGAAACATACCACTCTTAGGTTTAAAATATAAGAAGGTTTGTTCTTGCATATGAAGTTTTGCATTCTATGAAAATGTGATGTTTTCTAGCATTCCACGTGCAGCCCTCTTTAGAAGCCAATAGCGTTGCCAGATTGTCAAAAGTATTTTTTCCTACTTCCTATGATCTTACCTTTCTAAAAAAAAATTAATGGCGAAAAATACGCAATAGTATATTTATGAAGAATTTCTTTGCACGGTCGGGAAGTTTTGTTCCGATTGACCCCGCTGTTCCTATACACCCCATTTTACGGTACTAATAAAAATATAGGGTAAGTGCTCCAGTAGTCGGCCAGTCTCCAGTAGTCGGCCACAATGACATAAAACTCCCCATAAATAGTACATTTTTAATTCAAAATCAGGTATGGCGCATTCACACATTCATGTACCTATCCTCAATCATCAACTAGTGGCAGTTAAGTTTTTGGTACTTTTTTTTGAATGAGTAATGAGTCATTTCATTTTGAATGGTGTGCCCGTCATCCAAGATTGCGATTCTGCTTATTTTTCAGCTAAGAGGACACGTCTTCTTAAAATGACCAATTACACTTATTAATTTAATTCTACTGTAAATTTGAGTTATTTTTATCTTAATGGAATGTCTAACATAATGTTTCAATGAAAGAGCGAATTCCTGGTTAGACTCGATTATTTTTTAAAGGGGTGGCCGACTACTGGGTACAGAATTCTTCTGCATTTCCAATAGTCGGCCATGGTAGGCCGACCATTGGTTCTAAGCAGTTTGGATGATTTATCCAGTAGTCGGCCACATACTTAATGTAGCTTTTCATTCTTAATATGGGTTCATCAAATTAAAACTAAATTAACTTATTAAAATACAGCGACAATTTAACTGTTTTGAGTAAAAATACCTTTTCCAAAGTTTATTTTTCTTGAAAAATAGTAATTAAATTGAATGTCTTAACTTCTTTTTGACCACCATTTTTGACATTTTATTGCTCCTAGTATTGTAAAATTTAATTCTAAAAAAGAGATTTTTTAAATACGCATACAATGTTTAGATTATAAGTTTTTAATACTCATCTAGTTTTTTTATCAAATGGTGTTTTTAATAGTTTTTTTTTATCAAATTTTATCTTAAAACTCATGAAATTGGCGAAAACGAGTGATTTGACTTCTGTTGATACTTAATCGGCAGTTAATAAACATTCCCCAATTATAGGAGATGAGATGCAAAACTTCAATAGTCACATAGGCTCAAATTATTTAATAAGTGCCAAGCATGTAGTTATTCTTTCTTTTGCTATTATGCTTAACTTTTTGCTTTACCAAAGGTTCAAGACAACTGTGCTCTAGAGCCGCTATATAGACAGGCCGACGCATCAAGCTTAAGTTCGACCACTTTGGATCCAATTCATTCACTTTTACTTTCAATTTTTCATTGTAGTCCAGGCTAGAAGGCCATATACCTAAAATTTTTACATATATGACATTTTTTGGTGGTTTCTATATGAATTTGACCTGCTGATTCCGAATCCGTTGAGTGCCAGACGCTAAAACCTTGAGCATTTTTGTCAAAAATGGCGAAAATCCAATATGGCTGCTGTAAAAAGGTACGAAGCAAATTAATGGGAATCGTGCGTGCAATGAAAACATTTTTATACACTTAAAAAATGATTGTACTCTTTAGTCAAAAATATAATTCTATTGAAAAATTAATATTTATGAAAAAGTATACGAATAAAAAACAATTATCAAAAATGGTAAAAATTCAAAATTGTCAGCCTAAAAAAGTTGTAAGGTTCGATTTTTAGGTATAAATCATTTTTTAAACCGTAACTTACATGAAAATAGAATGTTTTAACAAAGATAAATGTTTAAAATGATATGCAGGGAGCATAAAAATGTGATTTAGCCTAAAAATAACACTGAAAAAATATTTAGAAACATTCCAAACTTAAATTTAGGGATTTTGCCGGCTTAAACCAATTTCCTGCAAGAAACAAGTGTCTTTTGCGAAAAAGTTTCCCATATTGATACAAGTTGCATGAATACGAACTTCTCACTGGTGTGAAACGTATTTTTAGCTACCAGTCGGAAGGTATATCCAACCTGTTTGTTTAGTGTTTCGCCTTCAGTTGGATTATGGATTGTTCAGATTGACTTCACCCAAGTAAGGGTATGTGCAATTTCTCGATATTGTAGTTTTGGATGAATTGCAAAACAAATAAGAGGCTTAGCTATTTGCTTGCAATTTTTGCCTTAGCACTGGCCATATTTGTCAAACTACTCCAGGAGTTTTCCTCGTAAGTTAGAAAGGTGCTGAACTGTTACCATCAACCGAAGAGTTTTTGGGAAGTTTCCAATTTCTTGCCGTAAAGTAACTTACTTTAATTTGAAAGGTTTCTAAATTCTTTCAGAATACTACTGACTTTAGCTAAGTAGTGAGTCATAATCACTTCAGCTTCTTCATGAGAAACAAAAGCTTGTTGAATTCCAATACCAATCTAATCGGAAAAGAATCGATACCAGTAATAATTACACATTGACCTGGGGCTCGAATATAGTAGACTCACAACAAACTTAATTACTTGCGTCTTATTTGGTACTACTTTCAGTACGATGTCTCTTTTAGAAAGTGGTGATTTATCATTAAGTTGAAAAACACAATAGATATTTTTCTCTTATGTGGCTCGACGTTTTGTGACGTAGTACTAAGTTTATCGTATTTCTTAAACAGATTGTGTACCGCTAGAATGGTTTGTATCTCGTGCTTAATAAGGTTTTCTACACCATCAATACAATTACTCAAGCAGCTGGCTTTGCGAGTAAAGGTACTGCCCACAATGTTACACATTCACCAAGAATGATAATTTCTGGACGACTCTTACCGCCTACCCTGAAAACTGCCTTTAGTTTTGACTCTAGTACAGATTTATTAGGACCTCTCATATTTCACTCATTATCAAATAAAGCAGTAGGAAGAGTTCATGATCTAAATAATTTCTGCAAGGACGCTTTCCCTTGATGACTTCATCAAACCACATACCATTCTTGTGTCCGGTGTATGATTTGAATCACATATTTTAGTCTTCTTTGGGGTGAACGTAACCATTGTTTTAACCTTCTTAATGTTTAGTGGCATCCTTGAGGCCTCGTTTTGTCATATGCATGCCATTGTGTCTTGTCAATTTTCCCGAGTCCTCTGCATTTAAAGTTCTATCAATACTTTACGCTTAAGTCTATATCACATCAAGAAAGGAAAAAAAAAAACTAAACACATTTTTGTAGAGATGGTAGGTATAGTGATTTGTACAGTCATTTGAAGTAGTAAAATAAAAAAGGGCTTTCTGTTAAAATAAAGCATCAAAATAGAAAACTTTGCAAATTTTTTAGTTAAGTAGTAACAATTTTTTGTTCTGCTGTCTCACAGGCATTTTTAAAAGTCTCAAGACTTCTCCTTTTTAGTTTAGTAACAATGTTTTGTTCGGTTGATTCGCAGACGCTTCTAAAGTTATCACAAAACATCTATCGAATATATCTCATTAGCCCTAAGCATTTTTTCGTTTTTTCATTGGGATTTTTTTTTTTTTTTTTTTGTAGTGCTGTTTCTCATACGATTCTATTACTACTGGAAAATATGTTTTTATTTGTCTGGTATGTTTTAAGCCGATTTCTCTCTTCACAGTTTCACAGTAAAAACAAAGCGAAACACTCCTGGAAAATAATGGGCAGTTATAGGCTTAACTTCTGCTTGTAACATACCTGGCAGAAATCAGGAAAGTTTCCTGATGAAGGTCAGAAACCTTGCTAAAGAATTTATAACGCTTCCAAACAAAAGTCAGTCCCTTTACGGCAATAAATCGGAAACTTGCGAAAAACTCTTAGATAGGTTGATGGTAGCAGTTTGGCACCTTTCTGGCTTACCAGGAAAGCTCTTGAAGCAGTTTGACAAATATGGCTACTGCTAAGGCAGAAATGTCAAGCAAATAGCTGAGCCGCTAATTTGTTTGCAATTCATCCAAAACTACAATATCGAGAAATTGCACATACCCTTACTTGGGTGAAGTCAATCTGAACAATCCATAATCCAACTGAAGGCGAAACACTAAACAAACAGGTTGGATATACCTTCCGACTGGTAGCTAAAAATACGTTTCACACCAGTGAGAAGTTCGTATTCATGCAACTTTTATCAATATGGGAAACTTTTTCGCAAAAGACACTTGTTTCTTGCAGGAAATCGGTTTAAGCCGGCAAAATCCCGAAATTTAAGTTTGGAATGTTTCTAAATATTTTTTCAGTGTTATTTTTAGGCTAAATCACATTTTTATGCTCCCTGCATATCATTTTAAACATTTATCTTTGTTAAAACATTCTATTTTCATGTAAGTTACGGTTTAAAAAATGATTTATACCTGAAAATCGAACCTTACAACTTTTTAGGCTGACATTTTGAATTTTACCATTTTGATAATTGTTTTATTCGTATACTTTTCATAAATATTAATTTTCAATAGAATTATATTTTGACTAAAGAGTACAATCATTTTTAAGTGTATAAAATGTTTCATTGCACGCACGATTTCATTAATTTGCTTCGTACCTTTTACAGCAGCCATATTGGATTTCGCCATTTTGACAAAAATGCTCAAGGTTTAGCGTCTGGCACTCAACGGATTCGGAATCAGCAGGTCCAATTCATATAGAAACCACCAAAAAATGTCATATATGTAAAAATTTTAGGTTTGATGACATTTCAATGGACACTAGCATGGACTATTGTTGTAGTGTGGGGTTACCAGAAAAAAGTTTTGGCGCATTGCTAATCTTTGCCAAATCCACGTACCGCTAATAATTGCTCCCACTGAAAAATTACCAAAACGCGATTACTGGCCAGAAAAGACAACCACTCAAACACACAAACACGCGCTGGATCCAAAGTGGTGAAACTTAATCTTGATGCGCCGGCTCGTATATATAGGGGCCTTACTGTGCTCTATTTAGGAAAGTTGTTTCAAATGTTGGTATATTTTCACTAATGATTCTCCCCAAATGTTTGACTTCTTGAGTTTTCTTCGCGAGAGGATTAAAATTGTGCTGAGTTGATTTCAAAACTACATGGTTACATTGTTGCAAACTAAATTTTGGTTTGTTTTCAAGGTTATTCTTCGTTCACTAATATTCTTGTCGAAAGCTGTAGGATTATTTTCATGACATACCGAGTTCCATTTACTTCCTTATTTCAGCTTACTTCAATTAAAACAAATAACCTTGCTTCAGTGGAACATTCTGTGCTAGATGAGGCCTTGATAGAGATTTCTTTCAGCGCATTTTTGAATGTATTTTTACTTGCATAGTTTTGGAAGCAATCATTTCTGAAACTACAGTTTTAGTTTTATGTTCCGTATGTTAAAATTCTGTTCTAATGAATGTGGACCAGTAAAGTGCTAACGTGATTATTGGTCATGAATTGTGTCGACTCTATTATTACTTCTTTATGTTTACATAAAGAGTAAAGCAGTTTTTCATTTCTTGATTCTTTGGTCATTATCACTAAAAACTGCTGTTCACTACAAAACTATTCCTGTTTTTTTACTTCCAAAGCAAAAACATTTTGTGCAAGAACATAAAAAACTTCGTTTATTTAGTCCCTTCTTGTATCTTTAGTAAGTGCTGCTGAAATTATTTTCTTCAGAAGCTTTTTTTTTAAACTTTCTTTTTGATATAGACATATTTTTAGACGTTATTCAGAAAAAAAAATACTGTTTTAGTGCGAGTTTTAAAAATAAAACTGTTTTTAGGCAGCTAAAGTATAAAAACATTAATGTCCCGAGAATTCTGTGCTAATTGTACTGTCTAAAATTAATAATGGTTGATTGATAGTTAGAGAAATAAGTAAAGCACGTAGTGTATCAAGAAGTACACTAACATGATCATCTACAGAGTTGAGTTCCAGAGGTACCACGAAAAATATGACCAGACTAAGTATAATGCATCGCTGCAGGCCCGTCATTTCACGTTTTTAGGGGGGGGAGGGGGCAAAGGGTGCAAACATAATGCAATTTCATCGGAGAAAAGCAAACACCACGCCCATTTATATGTTGATTAACTGATTTCTGAAAGCGGGGGGGGGGATGCCCCCCCCCCTCCTGACCCCCCAAATGACGGGTCTGGTTCGTTGTAAGTTTCCCTTTGTTTTGTTTTTTTTTTAATTCAACCGCCAATACAGGATAAGATCAATGAAAATGAAGTGGCCGACTACTGGATTCAACGTGGCCGAGCACTGGATTTCTGTGGCCGACTACTGGAGCATTTATTAGTGTTGACAACAGCTTGGATTTTAACATAATTTTTTTAAAAATTTCTGAAACAAGTAAGTGATTCACTATCAGAAAGGTTGATTCTAAAGTTTTACCTTGTTTTTGTTGCTGTATTGATAGCTGAAAGTTCTAGGTTGGCCAAGATCCACAAAAGATCTCTTAAATGGCCGACTACTGGAGCACTTACCCTATAAAACACTGAAATTCACAATAAGAATATTCAAATCAGAAAGTTATTACTAACATGTAAGATACTGAAATGCAGACTAAAATGAATCCAAATTGTGGCAGCTCGAAGTATAGATCATGCAGCGCCCGTTTTCTCGTTAATAGTGCTCAAGTTACAGATTACAAGAACATGAAAATTCATGACGCATCGACAATATGATGGCATATATATAACCACTCTAAGATTTAATAGATAAGAACAACGTAGAACGTGATGCGTTCAATTTCTTACGATTAATTTCCATGACGAAAAATTTCGTCATGCCCATTGCTGTAGGCTTTTATGTATGACGAAATATTTCGTCATACCCAGTTAACAGGTTAAAAAGCTTTCTGCTATCAAAGATACTATGATAATTTATTAATGTATTAAAATGCTAGCTTTGAAAGAATGAATAAATTTATTTCTTTCTTAACCAAAATACATTAACTGTGCCGTTTTCACAAAGTCCGTTTAGTTTCCATTCTGAATTAATACCTTTGAGGACGCTGTGTTAGCTGTGCCAGGCCAAGAAACTGAACTGTCTTCGGAGCTCTGACCATTATTTCGAAAAGTGCCAATTTGAAGTTGGAGTTTCCTGATTAAAAAAATTTTTTGCAGAAAAAAATTAATATTGGATTCTAAGTCTAAATTGGGTCTAAATGCAAGAAAATAAAAGGGGGGAGGTCAAGGAAGTTATTTACCCCCTCCTTAGATTACTCACTTTTAAGCCGTTACAGATCTGATGAGTGTTACAGATCTGATGTTAATATGAGCTACATATCTGAGTTTATGCTTTCAGTCTTCATTAACATCTCTAAAAATGATATCATTTCCTTGCATTTTTAACATAGAATTAAGATAATTATATTAAAATATATATATTAGCTAAAAAATCAAATTTCATTATAAAAAAGCATTTCTTGGAAATAAAAATGAGCGATAAGGTTTTTAGATAAAATAAATTATGAGATTACCAAATCCAAGCTAATAAAACATTTGTTTTGTTTTGAAACAACACACAACTTCAACTTTTTCAACACACAACTCTGCTGCTTGCTTTTCTTTAATTAGTTGCAGGAAATTTAATTTCTTGATCAGAAATTCAAATTTAGCATGCTAGTTATTATCTAGTTATTTAGCGAAGTTATGAGAAATTGAAGCACCAAAAAAATAAATAAATAAAATAATAATAATTAATTAACTTAATTTCTGCAGTGTCAATTTTTCTTATTTTACTAACTTCTATTGTCAGGTCATACAAACCACAAATGAAGCAATTATTGCACTAAAACTCATTGCTTTTCATTTTTTATGAACAAAATTATTCAATATGTATGGCTAAAACTTATTATTTTTGTTTTTTAATAATTCTGAAACGTGAGAGTTAGTTCGGTAACATATCTGCTGTTTTTCAATGTTACCGATCTGACGATCTGACAAACCGACAAAGTTTTTTTTTTATTTCCGAGTCGATCGCGCTAAACCAAAATCAAACATGTGGTTTTTTCACTTGTAATAAAGGACTATGCTTACATATAAAGTAACTTTTAAAATAAGAAAAACTTCGCATTTTAGCGCGTGTTACCGACCTGATGACTTAAATGACACACATTTTATAAAATCACTTAAAAAAATTTTACTTGCAATTTTAGAATCATAAATGCAAATTTTTAATTACGATGCGATAAAATATTACACCAGGTACTCAATATTACGTGGTATCGGTGCAGGAAATGATTTTGGGAGCCTAAATATAGATCAGAAGTTATTGTTACCGCTCTGACGGCAGAACTGAGGACACGCACACACACGAGAAAATCAGAAATTGATTAAAACAAAAATGAAGTAAAATATTAACAAAGGGGTAAAAATAGAATCGTTTTTTGTGCAAGTGCGTTGTTTTGGGAAGTTAGAAAGTGCGCATGATCTGTTTGCATCAATATAACACTTGCTCATTTCACCATTAAGCCTCGTATTAAAATAAAAAATAAGTAAAGGGTACATGAAAACGAGAAAGTTCGTGAGTTATATGCAGTTAATATGTTGCACAAATGAAAGGTATTCCAATTTTTCTCAAAATAATCACGAATTAAATCACAAGCCTTACACTAGAATAAAAAGTTTTAATCATTTAAACAACTAAGAAACTAATCCAAACTCAAGTTCCTTGTACTTTCTTAAAAAATGGTCGAGAGTCAAATATTTCCTTCTCCGAAGAGATTTTAAATTAAATTATTTTCCAAAAAATTATATACACTCTTGTAAAATATCTTCTTTTATTTGTTTTGTATTGCAAAGTATATAATTGTCATTTGTAAATTTAATGACACTGTTTGAGTATTACAAAAGCTAACATTTTCAGCAACCCTTGTTTTTGTTGACGTTTCGCAACGAATCCCCAAGAGAAAGACTTTCATCCCAACTCTAACCTTTTATTCATTCTTAGTTAAAATTAGTTTTTTAACTTCTCATACCATTTAAATTTCACTCCTACTAGTGAGCGAGGTACTTCATTTTCTTTTTGCGAGAAAGAGAAGACAAGAGCGGCAATTTAGAATCCCTACTTTAAATAAAAAGCTGCGCATTCACGGCTCTGAGAAGAAAAATAAAAGACACAATTGTCCTGCCTCAACCCACCCGACCCTTTCTTAAATACGGAACTTCCGTTAACGAGCAGTTAAACAAAAAGGTAAGAGACGCACGACGGAAAAAGAACAAATACAGGCATTATCTGCTTTTGTATCTTTACTTTTACGAGTGAAAATCACCGTTAGTGAAGAAAGGAGGAATTCTTTTAATACAAAACGTTAGCTTTTTTTATGTAGGTAAATGCAATTGTAGTTTTTCAAAATTGGAAATTGTTATTTATAACTAAAAAAAAAAGTTCAACAGAAGCAAGGATAGGTGGTTTTTCAGAATTCGTCAAAAGGAATTCAACATGAATTTGATAAAAATGAGTTCTTTAGTTGCCAGTGTGCATGCGCGTACTTAAACATATAAAAGAGTCCCAAAATCGAGATTCACAGCTAATTAAATCTTAACATTTAGGTAAATATTTTAAAGGTAACTTTAAATTAGATAGTACCAGTGGCGCCGACTCCATGGGGCTTGGGGGGGCTCGAGCCCCCTCAATAAAAATTTTGGGGGGGCGGAGCCCCCCCCCCAATAATTTAAGAGAATTTTTAAATGTATTATGCTTGGTAAAATCACAAAACTATGTTTTCCTTGTTTGACGATAGTTACTTTGTAAAATACATTCCGTAATGAACTAAAACAAATAACTAATACTGTAGAAAGCAGAATAACTGAAAACGAGTGGTGTGAATCATGACAGTGTTTGCGCAAATTGTAGAGTAAAGTCTGGCGCCGGCAGGCACATTAGGATTGTGGCGATATCAAAACGGCTGAGGCAGGAGCCCCTGGAATCCTAGTGTCGCGTCGCTTTGAGGCTTCGAGACATTATACGACGCCATGTCTGAAGTCCACGGCGCTGGCGCAGTCATTCTAAGTACAATGTTTCGTTTTGCAATGGATAAATTTGTTATCAAAAAGCCACGTTTGGAAGTTGATGATATTGCGGATCAACATCCGGAAATTATTGTGTCGTCAATTGCTTCGTCGTCTTCAGGCGAGAACTTTTCACAGCCTGAACCTGAGTAATCCGGGAAGGGAAGATCATTTCAGAAGTCCTGATTGATCAAACATTCTTGGATAGAATATGAAGCATCTTCCGAAAAAGTTTTTTGCAAAACCTGCAAAGAGGCAGATGCTAAAAATCTATTACAATTTTCTTCAAAAAAAGAAGATGCATTTATTTCTATAAGATTTTCTAACTGGAAAAAGGCTTTGGATAAATTCCGTCGTCATGAAAATACGCTTACGCATAAAGAAGGTGTTTTGAAACTAAATTCTATTTCTAACTAAAGTGTGGCCTTCCAATTGAATGAACAGTTAAATAGTGATATGAAGAAAAGCCGTTTAGTTCTTGAGACAATTTTTGTTGTTGTTGTTGTTACATGCCCCCGTTGCTCAGCAGAGCTAGACCAGGTCCATGAAGGATGGGGTAAAGACACGGCTTCCGTTTTTAAGCGCACCATTTTAGGTGGAAGACCGATTTTTATGCTCATCACACATGCCATAAGGACCCGTTCATAGGGTAGGCATTCATTCATAACTCACTTTCACACACACAGAAAGGACAATGACATGAGAGAGAGAAAGTACGCCCATGCCACAGGCGGGACTTGAACCCGGGGCCACCGTATCACGGTCAGACGTCGCTGACCACTAGAGACAATTTTTACTACCGTTCAATTTCTATGCCGACAAGGACTAGCAATTAGAGGGCACGATGATGCAAACTCGATTTTTTTTCAATTGCTGAAACTCCGAAAGAATGACATACCTGACTTAAAATATTGGTTAGGGCGTTCAGGGTATAAGTGGACGTCCCATGATATTCAAAATGAGATCATTGATCTACTGGGAAAGTGTGTTGAGAAAGGTACTGGCTTCAATCAAGAAGACTGAACATTTTTCGATTATTTTTGACGAAACATGTGATTCTTCGATTCACGAATAAGTGTCATTTTGTTCGATGATTCCGTAATCATCAACGAAGACTTTATTGGCTTATACGAGACCCCCAACACTGAATCACAGACTCTGTTTAGTATTTTAAAAGACATTTTTGCTCGTCTTGATTTGTTAATGGATAACTTAAGAGGACAGTGCTATGATGGTGCCGCGAATATGAAAGGTAAATTCAAAGGATTACAAAAGTTAGTTTTGGATATACAACTGAAAGCCCGTTATGTGCACTGCACTGCTCACAGTTTAAACTTGGCCGTTGTGGACAGTCTTCGCCATCTTACGTCTATGAGGAATATTATGGCTTTAGCCAAGAACTTAATAAACACCGTAAGGGAATCCACCAAGAGGATGGGACTTTTCAGAAGCATACGGTGTGAGAACGTCAACGACCAAGCTGGTCTACCACCCTTTTGCCCGACTCGATGGACTATGCGAGCTTCTAGTATTTTGAGAGTATTGGAAAACTTTGAAGAACTTCTAGAGTTTTTTGAAACATTTTCTGCAGAGAACAAAACAGAGGCAGGTTACAAATGTGTTGGCTATCTTGAGTCAATGTTACAATTCAAGACTTATTTCTTTTTAAGTCTTTATTACCACGCAATGAGCCCAGTAGAGGACGTCAATGAAAAAATTCAATGCCCTCATCTAAATGTGGCTGATCTGGGAAAAATATACGAATGCTTAATTTGTATATTGAATGGAAGGCGAGATAGTTTTGAGCACTTTTGGGAATTGTGTTTAAAAGAAAAACCTTCACAAGTTGATAGTCCCTCTCTTCCTCCGAATCGACGTATACAAAAGAAGTATGAAAACAACAAAGCCAGCTCACCACACGCTTTCAAAACCCCAAAGGAATTCTACAAAGCACTTTACATTGAAGTTTGTGAAACGGTACAATCCTGCATTACTGAGCAGTTTGCATCAACTGGACTCACACAGGTCATTGCAGTTGAACACGAGTGCTTGCTTTTAGTAAACAGAGGTGAAACAAGTTTTGAAAATTCAACTGAGTTTTTCAGAAATGGTCTAGACATTGAGAGACTGCGCTTACACTTCAATATGTTAGCGGACATCGCTAATGAAAAACAACTGGACTTGAAAAACATGCATGATGTAAAAAATTACATTACACAAGAGCCTGCAATTGAAGAAATGTTGTGTGAAATAGTGAAGTGCATTAAGCTACTCCAAGTCGCTCCAATCACAACAGCAACAGCAGAGCGGTCATTTAGTGCCCTAAAACGTTTGAAATCATATCTTCGATCAACAATGGGACAGAAGCAATTGAACAACTTGGCTGTTCTTCATGACCACTGAGATGTTTTGGATGAATTGGATATCCGACCAATCATCAACGACTTCATATCCAGTAATCCAGTCAGAAGGTCGACATTTGCACTTTTCTAAAGACACTCTAGTCCTAATAATGGTATTGAAAGCAATATTAAAAATCTTTATAAAATAGAGAATTAAATACATACAGAATAATATATTTTCAGTTTCGAAATATTAGTAGTGGTTTAATACTTTACATATCAGTTACTATAGTACTGTATTAATTACTTTCAAGTACTTGAATACTTTTAGGGTGAAAGACATAATGAAATTTTGACTAAAAGTATTAAGCTTACTGTATTGACTGTATTAAAGCATTAACTTTGATATATTATTTTTATTTTATAAATTCTGAGCTTTGTTCAAAGCAAGCTTAAACTAACTATTTCACTTATTAATTTAAGTGCTAATATTGTGCGACAGCTATATATTATGTTTTATTTTTTTAGTGATAGTTTAAGATTTATTTAAATAAAATTTCAGTCTTTTCAGAGCTATACATTCACTGCTCTCAAATTATCTGTAACCACAACTATTACTATAAATTAAATTAGCTTTTTTCACGAAAATACCGTGCGTGTTTATGTTTTGGTTCGTCTTTAAAAGCTAAAAAATGCGTCAGACTTGTCGAGTATCGAGAGTCGAGTTTTTGGGTTCTAATGTTAATCATATAACTCTAAAATTCTTTAAAAAATTAATTTAAAACTCACTTTTTTTTCATCTAAAATTTAGAAAATTTTCCGGGGTTATGCCCCCCCCCCCCAATATTTTTTATAAGTCGGCGCCCCTGGATAGTACATTATTTTTTTTACTTCGTTTATAAAAGTAAAAAGAAAAAATGATCACTTTTGCATTAATTTTTATGAACATGCGTACTAAATGTAATATTTTATTGAAAATTTATTTCCTGACGCTTTTCCCAAAATTTTCTTTATGTTTAAAAGCTGACCTTGTGTAACAAGCAGTTTCTACTTTTATTTCTCAGACTTATTTCTATCTCATAACACGTAATTGCCATAGTTTTAGAAGATTTGTCAATCTAGTTACACATATCTACTCTTTTCTGTATGTCTAATGTTTGATGGTGAACACGTTTAGGAAAAACATGAGAAAGAAACTTAAACTAAGTTCCCGGTTCTCCCCGGTCCAACCAGCAGATAACTGTTTTTTGATTCAGACTATTAGCTGAGCAACCCCTAAACCAGAAACAGTGGCATTGATTTGGAGCGACAGCCAGGAGAACTTCGTGACCACGACACATTTGACGTACACTAGTCATACTTGATGAAAACAAAAGATCTTCAAACAGTTGGCATCGAACCCGCAAACCTCCAGTGAGGAGTCCAATGCCTGATTAATCAGACAACCATAGCCAAGAAACCGAAACAACGATTGTGTAATTTTTCATTTGCATTCATTTTGTATGATCAGAGCTATGGATCTCCGAGAACTGTTAATTTAATTTTAACTTCCCTGTACTTTCTAGTATAGTCGAATATCCACGTTAATTGAGAGGCATTAAAAATTCCGAATTTTTATTTCATCTCCAGATCAAATTATGATAATACGAAGACACTATATAAGCTGCGAAAATATGGGAATCTGGAAAAGTTAATCATAATACTTACAATTCTAATTACTAGCTGGAGCCGCATGTTGCCATTTTTTATCCCTGAGGCACAGTTTGGTTTTGTTTAAGCACAGAGGGGATAAGTCTTTACAATGCGACTCCAGAGTAGCATAAAACATTATTTCTAAGACAAGAATGTGTGATAAAAGAAATCTGAAGATTTCCAAATGTTATTCAGATAAAATTAGTTCCTTCAATATCTTTATTTTAACGAATTTTCTGCTAACATTTTAAAAGCACATAAAAGTTATAAAACTTTCGTTATTTCTGTACATTACAGATTAATGCAGGCGACACGAAATACTTTACGTAAGCAAGAAAATTTTATTCAAATTAGTTTCTTTTTTATGTGACGTGTATTACAAGTGAAAAGTACTGGTGAGTTTTTCTCAAATAAAAGGTGTGAATTTGAATAAATTATAGACGAAACTGAGACTATGAATAATGTTAAGTTGTCAAATCAAACAAGCCTTAGAAATCAAATTCATAAAAAATAGCTTGAACTTGGGTAATTTTCTTGTACCATTAACATTAATTGGTATGAATACTGACTTTTTGTAGTATTATCATTTTCTATCTGCAAAGATATGTATGAGCAAGCTTTAGTAATGTGTTTACGTACAAATGGCTGTTCGGATTAAGAGAAGTCCGGTTTTGTAGGGTCCGTATAAATGAGAAGTTTAGAAATTACCTTATGTCTAAACAGGAAATCAAGACTTTCAATGACAGACATAATAATATGTAAACCCATACGTGTACATTTTTGCAATGTGTGTTCAACAAGTTTTTAGTCTTCTCGTTCACAGGATTTGTGTTTCACTAATGCTTCTATTGGTTTCACTTTAAATCACATTAGATACCTAAGCAACATGGGTCTAGACGAGAAAGGGATAGAACAAGTCTTTTAAACACAGACGTAAAAAGCTCTCCCCGTTTGCCGTAATCTGATTTTTCCAACTCCTTTCTATTTATTGAAGTGCAAAAAAGGTTGGTGAAAGGAAACCGCATAAAGATTCTCGGTCTTCCTGTTTGAATGAAATCCCAAACTTTGAAAGAGTTAGCCAAGTGAGAGAGGAGGGCAGGCCGCTGCCTCCACCTCATGAATGCAAGCTGTGTGTTGAATACCAAATTCCCGTAGATCAGGAGCCAGGGAAACACGATAAAAAATACTGTTTGGAAATTCGATTTTATTTTAACTTTTGTTGGCCAGATGGGAGAAAAGCGCCGACGATAGTTGTCGCAGAGAGGAGCGGGACTTTCGTTTTCACCCGCCAGAGGACGCCACCGAAATACGTGATTCAATTCGTTAGTACATTAAATGTCAGCACTTTCGGACGGTAGGGATGATTTTCTCAGGACGGGTGAAAAGAAATGTAGATTTCGTTTTACGCTTGAATGCTGCTTGTTATTTCTTAAATGTTGTCTTCTCTAACTGGTTAAGAAACAAAAGTAATTTAGTTTTTTGGTTACGAAATTACTAAAACTATTAGCAATTTCGTAATTGGTAAATTTCGCAATTCTTCTTCCTTAGGGCCTAATTAAGTCATCAGGAGGCCTTAGACCAGATACTGTTTCTAAAGCTTCCTGCAGTCAAACCAGGTAATTTTAGCCATTTGGGAGCTTTTAAATCCGGATCCCTGGGCCCGGGCCTTTTAAGTCTTGCTGGCCTATTCAGAGAAAATATGAATAATGTCCGTCCAAGAAAACCGCGCCTGGCACTCGCGAACTAGTTCCACTTGGAAAGGGTAGATGGGTTGTGGAGGATAACTTTCCGAAGTTTTCCATTTAAAACTTGCATTTGCTATATCCTTTTGACATATTCAACTAAACTATGCATTTGAAATGAGCATCGTTCCATGTTGTTTGATACGGCTCAAAATGCTTTTTATCATTCCTCCCCTTATTGTTATCTTACCTGACACCCCTATTTTGGTAAGATCAGAGAAGACCTGACGCATGCGTAAATGTGCGGAAGGTCAGGTCTTAGAAGATCAGACGGTATATATCGTTCTTTTTTTTTTTTTTTTTGACACGCACAGTTTTCCAAACACACCACATTTTATGCACTTTTGTGATCAATTTGCAGTGGCCTCAAAGAAAATAGTCATTTTTTGATCCGAAAACGCATCACATAAACCACTTGTAAATCCGAAAGTTTACTGATTTCACCATTATTTATCAAAGTTTGCTTTAATGGAAATATTGTAGAAGCTCAGGGCAAAGTAGGAATGGCTTTCTTGTCTGTTACAACAAATTAAAAAATTTAAGTGAGGCAAAACGATTTTATTGGTCCAAAAATTAGAGCAATTTTCTATGTGGAAGATTTTGAAATTAAACTCACAGAATCGCAAGAGGGAACTTGCTGGTAATTAAATCAGTGTTTACCCATTAATTGAGACGTGGGGCTTTGACAAAAAAAGTCCTAGATACAATATCCTGTTCAATATCTGAAAAAAACCCCTTTTGCTTATTTAGAGTCCCATAGTTTCATTTAAAGAGCAGAAAATAAGTACAAATTTGATAAACAGTGTTAATTTGAAATTAATATCTAATTTTTGTGTGCTAGAAAATAGAACTACATACGTACAGTTCCTCAAAGTAAATAAAGAAACTAAGGGTGGAAAATAAAAGTTATAGTACTTTTCCTAAGGGCCAGAAATTTCAAAATGTTTCGCTGTAGACGCTATTAATCCAAAAAATAAGTAACACATCCGTTCTTTCTTTAATGGTACAAATTTCCGAAATATTTTACTAATGACTAGTTTGTTACTCTTAGTTACGTTATGTCGCAGCAGTTAAAAGCAAATTAATAACTTACTTAATGTTAAATTACTTTTATGGCTTAAGCAACAGCGCTATATCATGATTAACATTCCCGGACTGCATGTCATTTTGGAATTTCATGGTTAAGTAACTAAAATCTCCGAATGATTTATAAGCATTGATCAAAACACAGACACGGTAATCCTAGCACTATTTTAGTTTAATTACAAGTCCTAATCCCCGAAAAATTATCTGTGGATAAATAGCATCTTCAAAACTCTTTCGTAAATTTTGCCGTACGAAATGCTAATTGCACACTGGGGCGTCATTTCCCATTAACATGATTGGTCCCCAACGCAAACCTCCGATCATAAATGGGAGGCGAAGAAGAGATGCAAATATCTCAGCTATACATAAAATGTTGCCTCGATCCCCGCTATTGATTTATCTCGGCGGAAGGGGAAAAAGTATACAAAATTTAAATAGCATTGAGAGCACTTTTGTACCGTTTTGACTAACTTTAACGCCAATGAAAAAGTTGTCCAGGTTCTTTAAAATATGTAATGAGATTATAATAAAACAACGTTATTGCCCCAGTAAAAATACTTATGGGGAAATGTTACATCGATTAAGATTAAGATATGTCAAAAGAGTTTTCGCTTTGTGTTTTTTTTTTTTTTCATTTGAATGTATAAATAAAACAGAAAACTTAAAAGTGTGTCAACATTTTTCTAAAAGCACGCTATAAAAATTGTCACTATTCAATGTAAGTTATTTGATTTTGCAATAAAATTAGCTTTTTAAGTTAGTGCCATTCAAATTTCAACAACTACACTTCATTTACTTTTAAGATCTTGGCTGAATGAAATTAAATAAGAATATGATAATATGTACTATTGATTTGTCTAGGTGAATTCGGAATGGGAAAAAGTACACAAAATTTGAGAAGAATCTGACTAACTTAAGCGTCGAAGAAAAAGTAGTCCTGAATCTTTAAAATATGCAATGATAATTAAAAAAAAAAACGTTTTTGCCTCAGTAAAAAACACCCGTTAAGAATAAGATGCATTAAAATAGCTTTGATTTTGTTCCACTTGAACGTATGAATAGAAGAGAAAACTTTTTGAAGTCCGTCAACATGTTTTTTCTAAAATCAGGCTTTAAATTTATATTCGACTTTCATAATTAAATGCAGAAAAAAACATAAGAAATATACTTATAGGGATTCTCACACCGATTAAGAATAAGATATAAAACAATAATTATACATATTTTTAATTGCGCGCAAAAATAGAATAGCAAACGTTTAAAGTTTGCCAGCATAATTTTCTGAAAGCATGTTAAAAATGTTATAACTATTCCAACAACAATATTAGTAATTAAACAACAATATTTCTAAAACTAAAACCTTGTATGGAAATATTACACCGATTCAGAATAAAATACACCAAATTATATTTTATTCTGAATCGTATTTTTCCTTTTAAACAGGTAGATAAGACAGTGAACTTTTAGAGTCTGTCAACATATTTTCTGAAAGCGTGATATAAAAGTTGTTATTTTTCAACATCGTTTTAACTTAGTGCCGACCGAATTTCAATTACTTAAGTTCATTTATTTGAAGATCTTGATCACATAGAGCTATATAAGCATAGGGAAGCATAGCACATTTTTCGCACGACGCCACAATTTTGGCAAGCTTTAAAAAAAACTGTTTAGGATGTTTTTAAAGAAAACTACTCTCGTACAAACTTGGTTATTAAATGAACCCAGAAAGGAATTTAGTGTTTTTCATAGTCATTCCAGTACTAAAAAAATATTCGTGTAAACTGATGTGGTATATTAGCTCCTTCACACTCAATACGGAGATCCCCCCTTCTCTCTCGTTCTTTCTCTCTCTCACGTACACAGACAAATAAAACAAAACAAAGCAAAACAAAATATCTTTCTGCTTGCGTTTTTTCAAAGCACGTAGCAATTATTTTCTAAAATTGAGATGACATGATATGAATCTGTAAAATTAGACACTACTATCTTTTTACGAATATGTATGCTAAAATGAAAAGCAGTTTATCAAAGAATTTAAAAATGAGTTCACTATTTAAACAAAAATCATTAAAAAAAAACCTTATTCCTGCCGGCAAAAAAAAAAAAAAAAAAAAGTAAAAGCCCAATTTTAATGTCTCATTTAAAATAGCAGATCCTTTAATGCTTTTCTGCGTGATTGGATCGGCTAATGAGTAAAAGGCGTCTAACGCAATCAACGGAGCTGTAAAATTTAACTGCTTGTTTCGTGGGCGCAGTCACCATTCTATGGGCGCACAATGTAGCATGGTATGGAATGCGCTGCACATTCTAACCAACAGTCTTTGCTTTTGCGAACGATAATTAAGTCGCCGGAGCAGAATGTGGAATTCCATCATCGGCATCGATGGGATGGGCTGGATACTTAGAGGCGGATAAGAACGTTCATTTTTGGAGTGATATTGCGATGGAGATCGGGGTAGAAGTTCATAAATGTATGGGGATTTCTTTGAAAAAAATATTTTTGTATTAAAATATTGAGAGAGTACATTATTTATCTTTAACTGCTTTTGACAAATACGTAAATGATTGAAGCGAGTCTTTTCGAATATGTGTATTGGCTAAAAAGTTAAACTGATGATGTTCCAATTCAGTATCAAAGGAATTACCTTGGAAGTACGTTCTGCCCGCGCATACACTTTGTGAATGTACACAAAACATTAAAAAGCGGCAAAACTTCACACTCCATCTCACGACTGCTGGTATTCGTCTTAGATCTACTTAAAAATCAATCCAAACAAGATAAATCAGGGTTGCTAAAATTAAACATTGACGAAACAATAGTTTAATGACAGCTCTGAAAGCAGAGTAAAAAAAAAAATGCTTTGTAGTATTCCGTATTTTGAAAGTAGTGAGGCGGATTATAGTTGCTATTTTGACGCTGATAAATTTTCAACTCTTTGAAATCAAAATAAAAAAGTAGTAAAGCAATTAAAACAAAAAAATATATGTTCGAAGTTTTATTTAAATTTTAGTTAAAATCATTATAACAATATTACTATGCAATGATGTCACTCGATGTAGTAATCCAACTAAAACAGTAGTTTGGCAGAAAACTCTGACGCCATAATATCCTGGCTCATATCAAAGCAAGCATAGGGGTTCTAGTCATCAGTTAACCCTTAGTTTAGCAATGTATCCTACAGGATACATCACTTTCTACATTTTTTAATTTGAATTAGGCGCCGTCTAGGGGGCTGGTTTTTAACCTATAGCATTATTCGAACCTTCTTTTTAAACATCTGTTTTTACTGTGGCTATTTACAAAGAAACGCGTTCAGTATTAAGTTTATAAGTGTTACAGTGTGTTCTACCAAAACAACATGGCGTCAAGTCGATTACAGGTATGTTCTCTTTTATTTTTTAATTTCTTTTGTATTTTGATTTGTATAATAATTTATAGATAGATGTAGTTGTATTGTAAATAAATACTTGATTAATTTTATAAAAAGTTTTTATGTATTCTTATTTGCTACTTTGGCAGTGTGTCCTACAGGATACACAATTTATAAAACCGATTTACTTTTCATTTTTTCCCATGACATTTTTTTAACTATATAATATTTATGCATTTTACACCAAAAAAACTAAAAAAAAAATTTGTCAAAATTTTTAAATTTTTGATATGTGCCAAACTAAGAGTTAAACACATCTTCCGATTATGTACTAGATATTCGGTACCGACTTGAAGCTGCAACTTCACAGCAGTCCCTAGGACCATTTCGTGTCCTGTCTGTTTAGCCGAATATAAATACACAGGATGGCTTGTGGTCTTATGCAAGAACTAAAGTAACGAGTACCACGATACGTCATTACGAGTATGAGTATAACTATTTTGTTGTTATTATTTTACTTTGGGAATATATAAATTTTAAACAATAACCTCAAAACAGAAAGAAAAAATGGAAATGAACCTGGCGTGAAAAGAATTTTGTCGCTATTATGGATGTTGGAGTAAGTAAAAGATGCAGAAAACTGAACTTATGCCAACCAGAGAATTTTATGAACTTAAATGAAGTGCTAAAGTTGTCCGTGTTTCTTCAAACGTTCGTTTTCGTGCTGCAAAAGGTTACAATTATCTTATTTAAACATGTCAAGTCAAATTCTTGAAACATTTAGTGATTTTGAACTTATTGCTTTTATTTCCTTTTTTGCATGCATTCTATTGAGAATTAGTGTGATATCGTAGTATTTTCATGTTCCAGCTTTTTTTTGTGTTGAAAATTCTACTTTTATCGACAAGTTTTGAACCCAAATTTTACTTCATATAACTTTTTTTTTGAAAAAATAAAAACTTCTTCTACCAACTAACTATACAAAAGCAGATCTCTGTTTTCACTGATGTATTTTTAGCATCGACTGTTTATTAGTGAGTTCGTTTCTGCCACAGTTACAAAAAATCAGGTTTGATTTTCTTCAAATTTTCATAAGGATTCCTTAAAGTCATAAAAGGCGAAAATATCGAAGGATTTTTTTTTTTTTACTTTTCATATGCAACACACGAAAGTCTTGTCAACGTGTGCTTTCGATTTTATTTGGAATTTTAGCGAAGCATTTGTCAACAAATATTCAAATTTATGCATAAGCCATTTTTCATTTGCTGATCCTTCGCATTTTTGTTATACTTTGGAGACAATAATGTAATTCAGGATTTCATTCCTCTTTGTGACTAGATAAATAATAAAAACCCTTTTTACAATATTTTAGAAATGTAGATAACGAAGCTTCGGCCAAGTCGAAACATGGTTCCATCTCTAATCAGAGTTTGAAAAAAACCCGGGATTTTTTTGAAAAGGCCTAGCCCACCTAGATTTTTGAGGAAAACCCCGTTTTTTTTCAGGAATCATTTTACTATCATTCTTTATTCAAACATTGTTCAAATACATTTACTTTTCATAGAATCAGGGGAGTCCTGAAGAGAGATCACTGCAACCTCCTAAAAAAGTTCTTATTCTGCAAATTTGGAAACAGCACTGTAATATTGAATTTTTAAATTGATATTATATTTCAAATTGATGTTAAAACAAATTTATATATTAATTTTTTTCATTTTCTTAGTATTAAAAAAAACAAAACAAATTCTATAAAAAACAAATGGGAACCAGGTATTGACCAAGATTAAATATTTTAATTACTAAATAAAAAACTGAATTGATCAAGATGCCAATTTCTAGGCTTAGTATTGATCAAAATATTCGTAATATTAGTTTGCTTCAAAAACAAATGTTCTCAATCTGCAGTAAATTTTGAAAAAAAAAAAAAACCACTTATAGTGGGTTTTTTCAAGCGGGCCCACCCGAAAAAAACCGGGTATGTTTTTTCTGGCTGGGCCCGCTTTGGCGAAAATAATATATATATATATATATATATATATATATATATATATATATATATATATATATATATATATATATATATATATATATATATATATATATTTCTATAGCCAACTGTGTGAAACAATTATATGAGCGTAAGTAAGCAAAGTCCACTGATCATACATTTTAGAAAAATAAATAATACAATTTGAAACTCTTGTAAATTCGGACATAGTCCTGAAAAAGTCTTTCTTTACATTTATTTCTAGCTCGAGTCCTTAGCAGATGTGCTCACAACGTAAAAATTAAGATCTGTGTTTAAGTGTAAATAAAACTCATCACAACTAACCAATATTGAAAAATATACATGAAGAAAAATCAATATCAAAGGCGCGCTCACGTCTCATTGCGCTGAATCGCTTTAATACACTCATTTACAGGATCGCCCGAGTTAATGAGCATCGCTTTTCGCCCATAACGAGAGTTTGAGAAAGAGATGGAGAGACAGTGAGAAATCCTACCTGAAATTGCCGCATCAACAGCGCCTCACTCATCTAATGTAGCGGCTGAAAGCAGAATTCCGTCAGAGTCGATGCATTCGATCCTGGAGAAGACAAAATTAACATGATTTTTTATCTCTACACTCTTTGAAAAATGTTCATTAATCAACAAAATTTGAGTTTTATATGCTGTACTTTTTCATAGTTTTTTTTTTAAATCCAGTGTTTGCTGCTTTTATCTTTTCACAAAGAAACTAATTCAGCTGTGAATATTTAAAGCAAACTCAATTAAGAAAAGAATATTTATTTACAGCTTAACAGCTTCATAAGCTTGAACTCATAAATGAATCTGTGTATATTAGTGATTCTCAGCCGTTTAGAATTGGCGGCTCAGTTCCAGATCTTAATTCTCAGTGTCCCATCCTCCTTAGTTTCCTTACAAAATAGCAACATACAATCGAGTCTTGGTAACTGGAAGCCTTATAACTCGAAGATAGCGTGAAGCAGGGTTTGGCCGAAGCGCCGAATACCGAAGCTTCGGCCAACTAATAACCGGAGCTTCGGCCAAAGCTTCGCTTGCTGCACATATTAAACTTTTAACACAGGACGTGTAATAAATGCATGCTATATGGCACTATATTCCATATGCTTCAATATTCTTAGTGTTGCACAACAGTTTTAGCTTAATGTCTAATTTTTAAATCAATTTTAAATTTATGTTTCATTCAAATCTCATCCCTATGTTATTGCAACGGCAACAAGAACCATGTCCTTGCTCGTAATATTAATAAGCTATCTGTCTGAAACGACGGTCCGAATCTCAGCAAAATAGCCAATCTGTGTGCAAACACTCCTGAACTTTTCTCTCCAGTTGAGCAGAATTGACATCTTTAAAGGAGAAGGAGGAGCCAAAAAAAAAAAAAAAAAAATCCCCAATGATCCGGCACTCAACGTAACGTGTCATTAAGCAGGATCACAACTTAAAATACTCATTTGCATGATCGCATCAGTTAATGAGTATGGCTTTTAACCTTAACGATGAGGAAAGTTTTGACTCCGTGGAGTTTGTGGCCATGGCATCATCCGGGCAGCATGCCTTGACAGATGACGCAAGCCGCCCCAGTGACAACAATACTCGAGAGAAATGTAATTAACCTCAAAAGGGTCGGGAACTTCCGAGTTCCTTTATCAGCAGCAAGTGGGATTTTTGAAGCCGCTGTTTCATTAAAACTTCGGGAATTGATCACAATTTAACAGGATTGATGTCGCTGGCTTTTTCTGTGTTGACAGCGATTATCCGGCATCGGAAGGACAACAGAATGCCGAGTAATTATTCGCTGAATTAAATGAAATTTATTCATTTTGTCCAATTAAACCTGAACATGAGATTAATCTGCTGTAATCATTCATCTGTTTTGAATGCCTATGCTTGGATTTTTTTACACTTTTTCTTTTGGTCCTCCATCTCTAAAAATTCGTTCTCCTCCATCATAATTAAATCACGGCGCATTTCTAGAATTGGCACCTGAGTTTGATTGTTTTTTATTGTGGCCATGGTTTACATAACACCTACTGATTTGCTTATACCATTAATTATTTTTGTATTTTTTGATGGACTTTTGAAGGGAAAAAAAGTCCTGAAATAAGAGTAAAATGTTCATTAAAGTAAAAAAAAATCCTACAAATAAAAACAAAAATATGAAAAATCCTTTTATGATATTGCTCAATTAACGTGCACAGTAATCAGTAAAATAAATATATCTGGTCATAAATTAATACTAAAAGTTTCTTTTAAATGTAACATCATTTAAAAACACGGCGACCATCGGTAGATAACAAAATGTTGCCATAATTCGAACGCATCGTATGATGACATAACGAGTTCAATTCTGTACATCACAGCTAGGATGATTTAAGTCCAAAAATGGTGATTTTGACTTTATTACTGCATTGTATATGGAATTTTACTCCGCATCGACCTATGAGAACGTTATTCTGGAAAAGAAATTTGTTCACAACTATTTGGCAGCTTTAAAGAAGCGCGAGTCCCATCCTTTACATGCATCCGACAATCGTTTTCGTCCCCCCCTAACGAAAATGGACTCACGTTAGTCTGGTTATGAGGTAGAGAATTGTTAGCTAGTACGAAGTAACACAGAAGAACAGTACCGACTGTTATAAACAGAGCCATAAAAGGTATTTTTCAAAATCAGGTACTTTTCAACTAAAAGCCTTTTGAATTGATCTCCTCGGTTAAAAATTTAGAGCTAGTAGTTAAACACATTTACTCTCACTTGGCATTATCATGAAACATATATTTGTCATTGTTTGCATTTCCTGAAAAGTCAAACAAATGTTTATTTTCGGAACACGCAATTAAGTTTGAAAATTTAATTATTAAAACTGAAGTAAACGGATTAGGTAAAATGTTTAATTTCACTCGCAAACCTCCTACACTAAATACCGTTTCTAAACGGTTAAAACAAATGTTATTTTGTTCACATGTTATGCGTCATTAGAAATAATAATAATAATAATAAAAGTAGAAATAAACTGAAAAAAAAGAGTTTATTTACAGCAATAGGAACATATCTATTATAGCAAAATTTTTCTGCTTAAAAGTTTTCTGCAAATTCAGGTTTTAAATTTTTTTAACTCCTCAAAGTTGTACAAAAAAAAAAAAAAAAAGTAGGAAATTTCATTGATCACGCTAAGACCTGGAAAACTTCCTCTTCTGATAAACTTAAATTATTTTTTGGATTTAAAATTTTTTAGGGAAGAGATAACTTGCTTTCAAACTTGGATTTATCTGTATATCAAAATACTTTCATATCCATTAAAAAATAGACTTCACTTTTGTTAACATTTTATTTTTAAAGTCATGATGAAAATTCTGCACATACATTTTTAATTTTATGTATTTCAGTTTGTTTCGTTCAGTTTCTCACTTTTTTCCATCTGACTTTTTAAATTTTTATTTATTTACTTCGTTTTTTTCTATTTATTTTTCTTTTTAAATTTTGAATAAATTGTAATTATTTTTTTATTTGCTTATTCGTCAATGTATTCTAGCAATAAAAGGTACTTGAAAAGGGTTATTAGGATTTTGGAAAAGCGTTTCACCAATACATTACTTTAATAACTCTTTCTATTTAGCTATTAGCAATGCATCATTTGTATAGTATTTAAATATACAATGTGTTTTTTAAATGAACTATAAATCGCTCGATACAACTTCTTAAAATTCAAAAGTATCTTAGCTCAACATTTTAGTGAAATATTTTAGAAAATTAGTCTCTTTCTTTATTTTGAAGTCTCTTCCCATTCTAATACTTTGTCAGAAGTATGTTTTTAAACATAAGCGTACATCTGTAAAAGAAACATAATTCAAAGCAACATGCTATTCAATGCCCTAATTTAACGACAAGATGCCCTGAGAAAATGAAAACGATCAAAAGCTGCCGTTTCTCACTTTGAAAACGTCATTAAATCAGATTCCGCTTTTAAATATCCCCACGCTTGGCCAGATAAGTTAATGAGTACCGCTCTAAACTTAAAAGGATACAGTAAGAAGAAAGAGTTAATTCCCGCCTTCTTGGTTATATAGCCACGATGGCATTATTCTCCAGGCTAATGTGCCATGACATCATATGAGTGCTACAATAAAGCTGGATCTCTCTTGTTCGGAAGATTATTCATCGGCTTGGTCTTTGAAGTTTTTTCCTATTTCACGTTTCGTCAAAGACACCGTATGAGTAGAAATTGACTTTTGATTTATAAAATCTTTTCGTTACGTATTAGGGATGTGTAGTAACATGTACTTAGACGAAAAAACTCATTTTTAAAAAGTGTTCTGTAGTTTTTCTTTCCTATTTAACTAACGGGAAAAATGCTTTGGAACCATAATTAAATGTATGTAGATTTTGTAGTAAAAAAAATTAGCAATATTGGACTTGAAGGGAAAAAAAACACTAGTACTTTAAAGCCAAATTTCCTAAACAAATGATAAATACAAGAACAATACCTTAATTTCAGTAGTAAAGTTTTTTTCTACCGAAAAAGAGTAAGTAGACAATATCAGAAGTATAACACTAAATAAAACGTGTGTCCAGCACATTGTTAAATATGTATATACACATATGTTTCCATTTTACATTAGCACTAAAGCTACTATTACTAGTTAATAATTGATTTATCAGCATCTTCAGTATTTATCGTATTGGTCATTTGCAACATAGAGCATTTAGAATTTTGCTTTTTTCAAAATCAAAGTACAATAATTTTGAAAAATACAACGCTAATGTAGTTTAGCGACAAAGACACCACTCATAGTATTAACAGGAAAATAACCAAGTCATAGTTTTGAGTCTTTGAAGTTATAGTTTGAAGTAATTTTGTAATGAGTTTTTCTTTTCGTTTTGAAAAGTATAAAGCTTACATCTCAAAATATTTTTTCCCTCACTGAAACAGTTTTCTCTTTTTTTCTTTTTTTTTTGTTTAAAAAAAGAACTGTCCTTCATGTAGTTACACTTTATTTTAAACTCGTAGTGTTCATATGAATTATTTAGTTAATGATAAAGGTCATTATTGTTTAATTGTAATTTTTTGGAAGAATAAACACAAATATTTCTATCTCGGGTTCTTAAACAAAGCACAGCGAGCTGAAATTTGATACTTTTTTGTTAAGTTTAACCAATAATTACACTAGTCGACAAATTTTCACTTTTTTTCCCTAACAAAGATGAAATTAACTGTTTTTGACTAATTTTGCAGTGTAGAATTCAAAAATAATAGTAAAAAAGCTGTAGCACGTACAGTTTTTTTGTTATGAATTTCTAAAAAGTACTGAACATAACTGAAAAAACATATCCAACACACCTTTTTTCAAGAGGAAAGGATCATAATATTAACTCCTAACTTTTTTTGAAGTTTCAAGAGAGACTCAAAGTTCAAAATCATGACCACTAATAGCAAAGAAAGGGTTCTTAGGGGGGGGGGTGTACCCCCTCAAAATGAGCAAAAAATCACCAAAAATGATCTTTTCATTCTTGTTTTTTTTAATGACGTTTTAAAAAAAAATTCGATGTAAAATCAGCGGATAGGATCCTATGATTCCTACGTCCGAAAAAATTTTCGCGCTGTAAAAAAAAAATTACCGTTAAAAACCGATTTTATGACTGTCGCACGCTAAATACGGGACACATCTCAGGTCTTCAGAAAGACGGCGTATTCTGGCTGGTTCTTATGTAAAATTATCTCCAAAATCCAAATATGGCCCCTTTTCTCTCCATCACTCTCCACTTTTTGCCGAAAGCCCCCCCCCCCCCCGCCCCCTCTGATACAAAGCCGTAAAATGAAAAAAAAAAAAAAAAAGATCGTTTTTTTTTTATTTTTTAAAATTTTATTTTACAGCGCGAAAAATTTTTTGGGCATAGGAATATTAGGAGGGGGTTATACTCTGATTTTACACCAGAAAAAAATTTTAAAACGTCATATTAAAGAAACCAGAATAAAAAGATACTTTTTTATGATTTTGAGGGGATACACTCCCCTCGTCCCCCCCTTTTTGTTATCGGTGGTCATGATTTCGGACTTTGAGTCGCCCTTCACCTCCAAGAAAACTTAGGAGTTAATATTTTGCTCCTTTTCCTTCCAAAAATAGGCATTTGGTGCGAAAATCATAAAAAATAGTAAAAAATTATTTTTTTTTATTTCGGAAAATTGAGACGTGGTGGGACTTTTTTACTTGCAGGTATTTAAATAACTATATGAATACTTAATAAAAATAATAATTTGGTTGTTGTTAGTGAACCACTGTCGACCAGTGTTATAGGAGATACTCTTAGAAGTTCAATAAATATACTAATTAATCTTAAATTGCACTCAACCATTTTAATCGACAGAATTTATGTTCTTAAGTGCGTATCATTTTATGATAATAATCATTAAACTATATTTCACTCAAATATAAAGAAGTTGTGAAACAAAGTATAAACCCTGAATAGTTTTAATCCTTTTGCTAGTTTTAAACGAAAATTAATGGAATTAATCCTTATAGATTAAATTTGAAAGGCTTTAAACACAAAAAAAAGAGTCGTGGAATTTCCTTTTATACTAATAAAAAGTTTTAACTATTAGTATTTTATTTTTTTAAAGTTACATTAGTTTAGATTAACTGATTTATCTTAAATACTTTTAAAATAGAATTTTATAATAAAACTTTTTTTCATATTGTTTACAAACAAAATCACCTATGCCTCCAAAAGTGTATTCAATAATATTTTTTCTCAATTTTATCAAAATTGATTTTATTCATATACCATAAAAAGCATTTGAAATATCGCCATCAATAGAGGAAGACTGGTTGTTAATGGTATAATATTATTAAAAATTTTGACTGCTTAGTTTATTAAAGCATGGTAATATTTTAAACCTAGAGTCTTAATTACTGCATTTCTTCTTCTAGAAAACACAAGAAAAAATTCAAACTTTGAATAAATTACGGAAGCATACATAATGATTAAATAGCTGGCCCGTTCTTTCCTTTTCTCGTCGGCACAACATGTTAATTAAGCCTAAACAGGACCACTGCTGCTACAAATCTTAACTTGCATGTCTTTCCATTTAACGCGCCGTATTACACCACTCGCTCTGGAAATGAATATTAATAGTACTAGATGCAGCCCATCGACATAGTACTTGTTAAAGATGATTGGACTTTCCTTAATACAAGGCATTAATTACTGGGTTATAAAACAAAAAAAATATAGAGAAAACGATATGTCCTGATTAAGAAAGAATGTGCTTAAAATGGTTTCTAATTATTTTTGAGTCTTCATTTGGCGAACGTATATTCGCATGCTGATAAGTGCCATTACGCTTGGAAGGCTCTCCACTTTGCATTTTTCTTCCAACCATTTTGCTATTTTTTTTGCATCAATTCATGTACTACGATTAAAGAACAAGAAGGAAAAAAAAAACATCCATTCCTTGTTCCTGAACTCCCCCTTTTCTTTCCCGATTTAATTAAAGAATTTTAAAGTATCTCTCTTGTCGTAAAGATTGAATTGTAAAAACGTCTGCCATTCAGCGTGTAATCAAAATAGTTTTAACTCGAATTTAAATTGAAACGAAAGCAAGCGATTTTCTTCAGATGAGGTTGAAAAACAAATTTTTTGCATTGATTTCTTGTATTAAATATGATTTTGCATTACTTCTCAATCCATGAAAATAGCTTTCTTAAAGACGGTTTTAATAAAAGAATGTATTCCTTCCTAATTGGAAAGAATTTAGGAGAAAGGCATTTGATATCGTAAGAATGTCTTAATATGAATTCAAGCTAATGACTTTCGTAGGAAAATAAGGGAAAATGTTTTTATGAAATATAAGATTGCATTTTTGAGACATCGCTTCGTTTTTAAAAAGTAGTTTCTTTCAGCTGGGTACTCTAAAATGATTTTACATTTTCACCGTTATGAATAACTCAAGGAGGTAAAATTTTTGAACATAATGAAATAAATTATTTGCGCAATAAGTGGTCAAATAAGTGTAGAAAATTCAAAGTAGGATCATTTTTACCAGATAAATTGTGCAATTGTAGCGAAGCAAAACATGAAATCTTCACCAAAAGTGAAATTTTGCAATTGGAATTCGATTCTCTACAGAACAGTTTTCTTCTGAAATAGCAATAAAAACTAACATTTTCTCAGAAAGATCTGAAAGAGTTGATATCTTGCCTGATTTTTTTTAAAAATATTTTTCAAAATAATGCTATAACAATTGAAATTGAAATGTACCAAACTTTCGCACAACTGCTTTTTATTTTTTCTTCCTTTGATCCTAATGAACTTATAATGGCTGAGTAATAGTTACATTCAGCTTTCACTAAAATTTAAAATTACTAGATAATTCGTTGTATCTTTTATATATGTCGTTCATTGTAAAAGTCTCCTATCTCCATATTTAAAAAAACATAGTTGTTGGCCAAAGGTTAGCCCACTCAGTGTTATCTTTTAGTATAAAAGCGAAGCTAAGCACTTACAATAACTAATGCTAGCTAAACACTTGTATTTGTTTGCTAAGAATAAATTTTCAAAGGGCTTTATATGACCAGTCACACTAAAATTATCTCTTGGAGATAGCCTAATTTTGCAATGCGCGACACATAGAAGCATATAACTTTATATATTGCTTGGAAAAATAATATTAAAAAAATTAATATTCTCCGATTAATCGGCAAAATTTGGTCAATTACAAATAGGAGACCGATGAGGCAAAGCAGCCGATTATGGCCGATTAATCGGTACTGCCGATTAATTGGTTTATTCCTAGTGTGAACTAGTATAGATTTTTTCTACTATATATTCTAAAATGCTAAAATCAACGCATCACTCCCTGAATGTGCTGATTAACATAGCTAACCTAAGAACAAAGTCATTAGGAACCGATTTTCTTAACAGAATGCTAACAGCAATTAATGGTTCAATTCTGTTTAAGTGTATGCAGTTGGATTAGAAATTAAGAATTTCATAGCATTAATCATTTTACAATCAAGAAGAAGTTGAACATTTTGTTCTCTAATTAAAAGCGGCGGTGCTGGTAATGGATTCCATTTTTTTCTGAGAGCTTTTCTCTAACATTATTACAGTATATTCATGAGGTGTTCCTTTCTTTCCTTTTTTATGCTAATTTGTTTGCTTTGTTTTCACTGTTATTTGCCGTTGTTCCACTTCATTTGAAATGTATGATGCTTTCTGATTAAAATACTTTATAACATTTCTGAATCATTACCTCGTCTAATAAATGTAATGAATAAATTTAACTAGATTTCGTAACAAAACTAATTATGATAGAAAATGAATAATTTAATTATAGTTTAAAAAAACTACAAAATACGTTTTTAGAGAGTTTTTTATCTACAAATATAAAAGCAATATACTTTAATACTATCATTAATACTAAAGGTTAAACTATATTTCATGATACTCTAACTTGATTCCCCTCTGATTTTCAAAACTATTGAATATCCGCTGATTACATGCACTTATAATACATCAACATGTAATACAGTTTTGTCTTTAGTATTAATAATAGTATTAAATTTTTCTTTCATGTTTGCAAAGAACGTGAATTTTATCTTTTATTCAGAGTTACATTCAAACAACTGAAACACTTAAAGCACATTAACATGTAATATAGTTTAGCCTTTAGTATTAATAATAGTATTAAATATATTACTTTTATATTTGCAAAGAACGTGAATTTTATTTTTTATTCAGAGTTACATACATACAAAGAAACCAACATGTGAAACAAATATAAGCGTATTAAAAACCTAAAATGCTGTTTACTTCAAATTTATTTTTAAAAATAAATCTGACATATATATCGCACCCTTGCTACAAAAGTGCCACAACTCAAAAATTGTAATTTTTGAGTTATGACCGTCATTAGACGTAGTTTACACGTCTCTACCAGTCTTCAAAAGAGCCAGAAGTTGCATTGAAAAACAAGCCGCCAAAAGTCAGTAATGGCGTTTTGTTGTTATCAAGATTCATAGAACCCCTTCCCCTGAAATGCCACATCTTGAGTTGTCGTCCAGCCGTCGTAGAGACTAGAACAATGACTAACGATCATAGTTTGAGATATATCGGTCTTCATATTGAAAATTTCAAAAATACTAAAATGTGCCTAGTCAGCCAGGGAAGTTTTTTGCAATTCATGGAAAACGTAGTTTTTTGAGTTGTGGCACTTTTGTAGCAAGGGTGCGATATGAACCATTCGTTTAGAAAATAGACGTTTCCATCGACATTCTAACAGTAATTTTATAGACAATGCCGTACATAAGTACAGTAAATATAAATTTGAAATATCCTTCATTATTATCTAAGTGACTGATATTGTTACGATGTTTTATTTTTAGATTTCAGTTTTCATACATTTTATATAAACAATTGTGATTAAACATAACGAATGCTGACCACAATCAAGTTAATTCCGTTGGAATCAGCTCTTGAGTTGCCAGTATAAGGATCAAATGATTCCCTCACTAAGAACATTCTTTCGTAAAGAGCAAATATCCCCCGCTTCATATTTGTCCATTTACTATTTTACGATCTGTAAAATGCAAATACTGAAACAAAGTAATCATTAAGCAGTAAGTTACCATTTCCAAGCCAGGGCTAATGCAGAACTAGATGCAGTACGTCATCCAAAGACTGCACTCTTCTTCTCATTAAAGCCCATACCCAAGCTTTGCCTTCAATTTATGTCATGCAATGTCAGTACTGGAAACATTATTACCCGTTACACGGTCCCGAGAGTCCATGAACCTGGGCCCCACAATTTTGGGGCAACATAATAGGGTAAATTTATTTCTCTGTTCCTTAGTGTTGAAACTACTTTTAGAATGTGCATATATTTTCTTGCTACAGAGGCATCAAAGTTTAACTTAACCTTGGCATCACTTTGGCTTAATCGAGTTCTGTACCCCCATGAGGAAAACCTTCCACTCATAATATAAACTGCTTTTGTAAACAGAAGGATGTTTTTGTTTACAATAGTGTTGCCACCTAGAAAGTTTTCTCAAGACAAAGCCAAGTCATCTGGTATTTTAGAAATTAAGATCTTAAGAATTCAGTAATAAAATTGAGTTTATTATTATTAGTATCGTTATTGTAATTATTGTTTGACATTTGAAAGCATGTAATGTTTTACTATTGAGAGTATTACCCATTGGTGACTTTTTGGTTTTTTTCTCAATAATTCTCAAGCGCATTATTTCCATTATCTATTTTAAATTTCATGTCATTTGGACCTGTAGAATGCAATCTAAACAGGGACGCCATTTCAAGTTTTTCCGGGGGGGGGGGGGCAAAGGGTAAAAACACAATGCAATTTCATCGGAAAACAGCAAAAAACACGCCCACTTATATGTAAATACGTACATTGATTTCTCAAAGCCAGGGGGGGGGCAATTGATCCCCCTGCCCCCCTAAATGACGAACCTGATTCGAAAGCCTTCTGTAGTGGGCAACTTATTCACTGCCGACCCTTACATTAACTTTCCTTAAACAATCCTAGTTTTATGATTTCATAAAAAAAACCACTCTAAAAGAAAAATGTGTAAGAAAAGATATAAAAGAAAATATGTGTCTGAAAGTGAGTCTTTATTTTACATTGTAATATCCTTGTAATAGTGTTTCCTTCTATAATAACATCTACATTTTCTTCCTTCTGAGCATTCCTGGGCAATCTTTCCAACATAAAAATAACTAACGTAGCGCAACGGATAACTATTCCTAGTACGAACATTTCTTTCTGATCTCTATTTATTTCTTTCAGTAGCTTAAGCATCGTCGGGGCAACCACCATTTTAGTGCAAAACATTTCTTTTGCCATTTGTATTCTTAACATTTTTCTTCACTTTCCCCTTATTTCGTATTGATATTTTCTGCACGCAGTAAACGTGAAGTTTTATCCCACGATGTCCGATTATCACCAAATAATGCAACGATGTAGTATCTGGGCAGGAAAAAGGGAGCATTTGCCACACTGCCAGCTTAATCGCATTTGTAAAACTTTCAGTTTAAAATTTCCCGTGATCATATTTACATTTCGATGCCATTTACGGGATTTATACTTGATTTTATTCTTAATATTCGGAGGTTTTTTTTCTTCGCATATTATACACGTGCGTTGAAGGAAACAGTTGAATGTTTTCTTTAAAATTATACGGACAAGCTAGAATGATAGTGATATAAGTCAAGAACTTACAAATTTAGTAAAGTGTAGATTTGGTTTCTTCAGTAGGTATTCTATTAATGGTACCAGTTGAGCAAAAAAAAAAAAATCAAAATTGTATTATCCATGAGAATCGCGGAAATAATTGTTCTCTGACCTGAGCTGCTGCTGAGAGGACAACCATACTGGAGTAAGAAGCTCATTCAACTCGATTTTTTTCGATCCAATCAAATTACGTCTGCCAATTGCGTAGCGAGAGAATACCTTCTGGGTGGGGCAAAGGAAATTTCTGGCAGCGCGATTGGGACATACAGTTGATCTAGTTGTCTTTAAAACTCGTAAATATAGAATGGCAGCGCTGTAAGTGATTTAACGTTACTTTAAAGCAAGTAACAAGCAGCTGTTATAAAAATGGCTGATAATAATAATAAAAAAGAGTACCTATCTTTAAATGCAAATTCTCCTCTTAAGGTTATAACATACATATTATTTAATTTTTAGGAAATTCTTTAGACATCCTTCAATTGCTAGAAACTAACGCAGGAAGACTGACACCACCCTCATGATAACCATACTGTGAGAAACGGGAATAAATCAGGAAAATCCTTTTGGATTTTTCTCCCCTTGTTTCCAAGACTGAACCTTTTGTTGCAGAAAAATGTATTTATTACGTTTAATTCTTTTGCTTATAGCAAATTTTTTTAATGTAATATTTATAGAGCAATATATCTATGCAACAGAATTCTAAAAGACTGATTTTCTTGATACTAACGAAGGGAAGGTCAATGGAAACCAGCTTCTAATTTTAAATTTTACATTACAGCTAAAGTAATTTTTGTGGGCACGATGTCTTCAAATAAATTTACTTATTCTGTCTATCGTCCGTTGGCGAGAAAGTAAAGGGAGCGAAGAAATTTCTTTGTTTTAGCTTCGGAACGAGCATGTAACTTCGCTCTTTTTACATTGAAAACAGTATTTCTCGAAATGTGCATTGAAATAAATTGTACTTTCAATTTACTTACGCTACACTGATCTTATTCAGCTACTGGATAACACGTCATTTTTAGAAAATAACTAATTATAAATTAATCATTTAAACATGAAAATTCAGTGATGCGTAGTTGAGCTAGCAAAATTGTGATACAAATGTTAAAAAGTTAATTTTGTTTCCTTTTGAAAACATAAATTCATTTCTCAGAAGCTTCTATCTCTCTAGTACAGTAAATAACATAAACAGTCAAGCAATGCTTTCTCCTTTGTTTACAAATTTTCAGGAAATACGAAAAAAACTATTATCTTGAAAAGCCAATATCTTCATCCAAGCAATCACATTCTTCTAAACTCTTCTAATTGTTTGCAGATAAATTATTACTAGAATTAGTATCTTTAAATTAATTAAAACCTGGTAGATTTCGCCACTCCGCATTATACGTTGATTTCAAAAGTTTTTCTAAAGCGCAAGATGAATTCCTAGACTTTGTTCTTTTATTATAAATATTAAAGTGGCTTTTTCAATCTTCTTATTCCTCTTTTCCTCAAAAAGTTTTTCAGCATAAACTTCAGAAGTAAAATACCATTAGTAATAAGATAAGAAATATGCAAGCTGTAAGCCTGGTGATTACGATTTATTTCAATTTGGGTTCTTAGGCCTATGTCGAGATCCCTCTCTTTTTTTGTAATAAGCAACGAAGCTATAATAGAATCTTGTTGCTATTTGTCTCCAACTTTTTCAAGCCTGTCCTTAAGTTCATTAACGTCATGAAGCTTAATTTTTCTCAGGGCATCAGGGGCATGAGGGGTTTCCGATGGCAGTTTATTGAAGGTCACTGCTGCCCCCATTTCATGGCCATATTTTGTCTGATGATTCGGCATTTTGGAAAAAGCAAGTGCCAAATTGCGTCCCCCATGTATGCAAATACATGCTATTATTAGGTTATGTACTATGTATGCGTGATCATGCTTTATTACTCGGAAAAATCTAATGTTTCATTCGGAAAATTGAGAATTTTCGCCCTACTAAAAAATTAGAGTTTGGTTGCCAGTTATTTGTCCTTTTCTAGTTCCGCAATTTATAGTACTTATTCAAAAACCATTGTTTCTTCTTACATTCTCAAATAAAAAATTGAAAGTTTAGATAAAAACTCTAATTGGTTCTCAAGAGGAATCACTGTTGAACTGAGAACAGGCGTTGGAGAAAGACCTTTTCATTAAATCTATTTTCTAAGCGGATTTCTTATAGGATAAAACTTGTCATGGCTTCAGCCTACTGTTAAATATGGATCTCAAAGAAAAATTACTAACGCATTTTTGAAATTTTTTTTGAGAAAACATGGTTTGAATGTTTCCTCCTTGTAGCTATATTTAAGCCTTTAAGGATCTTGATGGTCGAATATGTCCCTCAAATTCAAGTGTATTGTCAAAATTATCGAATCTAAAAAAAAATTGATATTGAGAAATCATAACTTCAATAATAGCAAAAAACAAAGGTTTTGCTTGGCAAAAAAGTTTTTTTCCCTGTAAATTAACATAACTACTCCTTTTTTAACGGTGTCATAAAAAGCCTTCCACTATATTTGCCAATTCCATGTTATTTGTCACCTAGTGATTAGGCTTTAACCTTAATAAACCTTTGCGAAGAAGTATTTTAAATTTATTACGTATGAAATACATGATATGATAATATATTTAGTGATTGAAGCAAAACGATTACCGAATCAATAACTGCATTCATTACCACAGGCTGTGCCGTTAGAAACTCTGATGGAGACATTTACTCAGTCTTGACCATTTGCATTATGCATATCGATGATATTGGGTGCTAGAAATGCGCAGTCATTACCGTCAGTTGTAATATTGATATTAATGAGCATGTGTTTAGCGAATGAGTTGTTTCAGCTGCACATGGCGTTGCCTAAGCACTAATCCATTATTTCTGCTCATGTTTAGAGCGGAAAATATTTACCAGCTCTCCATTTCGTAAATTTAGCATCTATTTCATAGGGATAATACCTTGCAATGAGTACCTTGTGAATATTATTGTAGTATTAGTTTATATTGTATATAGGTTTGCAAATCTGGAATTAACTATATCATCGATCTAATGCAGTATTTCCTAGACTGTAGTACTCGTACTACTAGGTGTTAATGGAAGAAGAAAGGTAACCACTTACATTTTACAAGAAAAACAAAGCACCAACTTTCCGTAAACCGTAACTTCCGACACAGATGGCCCATTAGAGTTTTCAAAATTTTAGTGGTGAAAACTTACTTGCAAATTAAAAATATTAGTAGCTATTGAATAAATAAATTTTCTGATTTTTGTGGAATGCGATTTAAATTTTCAAGTTGTGAGCAATTAGAATCACACAACTCTTTATTGAATTTCAAATGTAATTCTCAGATTTTAGTTATGTGATTCGTAACGGTAAAATTTAATGATCCCAAAAGAGATTTAGCTCCAATTCAATCTATGTTTTTAATGTTCTAGTAATCAACAGTTGCTTGTTATTTTACGTAAAGCGATAGATTTATTTACAGGCATTGATGTTTGTTGAAGGATCAGCTAGCAAACTCCAAATTACAAGAGATTCATTCGGTTACAAATCAATCAGCAACAATCTTAAGAAAACAGGAAAAGAAGTGTTATTCAAGATTTTGCAATCGTTTGGAGTGAAATCTGTTTGTCGAAGGAAAAGGATGTTGATCGGAAGGATATCGCTTTCCGATGAAAAGTAAATCATCGAAAACCGTGCTCGGATACTGATCGGAACGATGTCATCGTGCGTTACAGGATCAGTTTACGAGGAGTTTGTTGATCGGCCGAGCAAAATCCGATGAGTTGATGCTACTTGGGTAGCTTTTTTTAAAATTCAACTTATATTTGTATCGAAAATAACTGCAAATTTGTCTAGCAATATAGGGTAGCTGACACTAAGATAGGAATGTGCGAAAAATACTGAACAATTTGGTCATAGTTTTAAAAAATACAAAAAAAAAAAAAAAAAAAACCAGGAGGTGTACGTTTTTGATATTTTAAAAACAGCAAATATAAAATTTTCAGTTAATATTTCGCACATTGTTTTCAGTTTAATGGCAACAAGAACACTGGGCAATAAATATCATAAGAAATTTTAAGTCATTATTAAACAAATAGGCATGTAGGAGAAATAGAATCTAAAAAGTATAAATACCGAAAGTGCCGAGGAAGAGTTTTCTTCCCAAAACAAAGCGTTTTTTCAAAAATATTAGACCACAATAACGCAGACACATTTGTAATAACGATATTTCTCAAAGTAGATTCGAGCTTATGAGAAATTTCAAAGGAACAGCCAAAACAATTAAGGAACAAATTATAAACTTGTGATAAAACAAGTTAAATGTAAATATTTATTCAATTGATTAATTTCGGATTCACAGTCCTTTTCTGTTTATGTTCATTTAGGGTTCCTAAATACTTCAAATAACTGTAAATGCAATAGTATCAAGCAGAGTTGATAAAGAACTGGAGGTTAATTTTTGATAAATACATTTTTTCAACGAAGTATGGCGTAAGAGAGGAAAGAAAATGTTCCATTTAAATTTCTATAGCTTTTCCTTCACATCGCTATGTTACAAAACATTTAAAATCCTTATATCACAGCAAAGTTATAGAGATGTCATTGAAAGTGACAACGGTCACGGTTACAAAATTACAGAACTGTGACATCTTACAGGAGTCATTCAATTACATATATGTGACACTTTTCATGTGACGTCACTGCGACGTCGCGTCATGGCAACTATTAATTTGTTACTGGTCACCATGTTATGTTGTGTATAGATAAATGCAATGACACTTTTTGACGCTTCTGCGGATGATATTTATAAGTGACTGCGACCATTTGATTACCCAACAGTGACGTTTCGTGACTGTCATGTAATTTCCACCTACGAGTCAAACTTCATTCCCTCTGCTAGTATGGTAGCAAAATAGAGTGTCTCACATCCCAGAAAAATTAAAATTTTGCATTTTAACGTTCTGTAATCTAACTTTACATTTACACTACTCACTATATTTCTTCAGTTGTAGTTATAAAATGAACAATATCAAATTTATTGGAATTTTTATCATTTTATTTGATAAATTTTGTGTGCACACGAAAAAAACGCTGGGGTTACATACACTCCACCCTGCCACCTTACGTTACAAAAAAAAACAAGAAGTTCTGTCAAGAACTAAACGAGCCTACTTTCCCGTACATCGACATCGGCATTCTCGCATCTGATCATTATTCTCTTGATTATCTGAAACTGAAAATTATGTCAAACATACCTTTTTAACACATAGAGCTGATTTCGAAAAGCAAAATATACCCCTCTTATCAGATGAAATAGACACGTAAAAAGTAATTAACGAATAAATAAAGCTTTGTCGCACCTTTTAAAGAGTGCAACTGTTACAGTTCCTCCCTAGAAAAAATCCTCCATTGTTTTCAAAAATAATAATAATAATAATAATAATAATAATAGTAAAATAAATCAATAAATAAATAAATAAAAGTACAAAGAGCATCAAAACTTATTTTATCAAAGAAAGGAAAAAAAAAAGAAAAAAAAAACTCGTCCGTTAATAAAATGTCTCGAATTTCACTTTTAATCGGTTGCCAGTTGTTAAATATAAATAAAGAATAAAATGTTCTCGCGAATGAAAAGTTTTTGTTACAAAAAAAAAATCGTCTGCCAAAAAAAATAATAATAATAATAAATAAAATAAAACAAATGAATAAATAAACAAAAAATCGTCTGCACAGTCAGTCATTTTTTTTTCTGAGCCTGCATTTCCGCCACGTTTGCGGAGTCGGAGTCGGAATCAAAGTCCTCACAGAAGATTACTCAGAAAAGTACTTTACAAACACTATTTATCAAAACCATTTTCTTACAAAATTAGTTTGAAGGAAATCCGACTTTAAGTTCAGAATCAACATTCAACTTAAATTCCCCGTAGACGCTAATGTTAATTTTTTTTCTGAACGGTTCAATATTGAACGAAAAATGGTTCAAATCAAAAAGCGAAATATGGAAATGTATGGGAGAGCCTCTCCGAGATCTTTCAAACAAAAAAAAAGTTTATTCCATTCAGACGGTTCACTCAAAAGTTATTAGGTGGGGAAAGGTTGCTTGAACGGTTCAATGTTGAACGAAAAAATGCTCAAATGAAAAATTTAAATGGGGTAATGAAGTATCCTTGCTGAGATCCTTCGAACAAAAAAAAGTTTGTTCAAATCAGATTGTTCACTCAAAAGTTAGCATCGCGGGACAGGTTGTTTGAACGGTTCAAAGTTGAACCAAAAACTGTTCAAATCGAAAAATCAAATATGGGAATGAGCTGTACTCGCCGAGATCTTTCGAACAAAAAAAAGTTTATTCCATTCGGACTGTTCACTCAAAAGTTATTAGGTGGGGAAAGGTTACTTGAATGGTTCAATGTTGAACCAAAAATGTTCAAATTGAAAATTTAAATACGGTAATAAAGTATCCTTCCCGAGATGCTTCGAACAAAAAAAAATGTTTAAATCGGACTGTTCATTCAAAAGTTATTAGGGGTGACAGCTTGTTTGAACGGTTCAATGTTGAACGAAAAATTGTTCAAATCGAAAATGTAGATACGGGAATGAAATATCCTTGAAAAGATCTTTCGAACAAAAAAAAGTTTGTTCAAATCGGACTGTTAACTAAAAAGTTAGCATCGCGGGACAGGTTGTTTGAACGGCTCAAAGTTGAACCAAAAATTGTTCAAATCGAAAAATCGATCGTTTATTCCTTTCGGACGGTTCACTCAAAAGTTATTAGGTGGGGAAAGGTTGCTTGAACGGTTCAATGTTGAGCGAAAAAACGTTCAAATTGAAAATTTAAATACGGTAATGAAGTATCCTTGCTGAGACCCTTGGAACAAAAAAAGTTTGTTCAAATCGGCCTGTTCACTCAAAAGGGACAGGTTGTTTGAACGGTTCAAAGTTGAACCAAAGATTGTTCAAATCGAAAAATCAAATATGGGAATGAGCTGTACTCGCCGAGATCTTTCCAACAAAAAAAAGTTTGTCCAAATCGGAATGTTCATTCAAAAGTTATTAAGGGGGGACAGACAGACCGACCGACCGACCGACCGACACACAAATTCCCCATCTCAATACCCTACTTTCAAATTTTTAATTTTTCGATATTCAATTTACCTTTTTATTTTTTTTACTTGGCGATATTTTTTGGACTTGGCGATATTTTTTAGATGCATTAAGCTACTTTTAATACTTTTTTCGTCTTTCTTTTGTTTTTAACGGGAAAGTAGGCTAAAAAAAAAACACTTCTCTTAATTTTTAATTACGTTTTGGGCCACTCTTTTTTTTTTCATAACTGAGATTCATCTACATTTGAAAATCGAAAAGCAGAGTTACTTTACTAATGGTGTTATGTTAAGCGTAAAATATGTGTACACTGAATCAAGTTAAGATTTCTCAAAAACTTAAAATTTTCTTCTATATCTACACTAAATTAAATATGGCTTTGAAACACAGAACAATTCAAGTTACTACTTGCAGAAGAAAATTTTGAAAACACTTCTGGAAGCTTAAAACTTCAGAAAACTTGTTTTCAAAACGAATCTCAAATTACTTTCATCATTTCACATTCGAGTTAATGTTCTTTCCCAACAAAACAAATGTAAATGTCTCAGAAAAGATTATAAGCAAAATAAAACCTACTTTCAAAGCTTTAAAGAAGATATGCTTGGAATAACTGAACTTATTTCGATAAAAATCAATACACCCAAATGAAAGAAAATTTCCACTCTTTTAAACAGCTTGTTCAGACATCTCATTAAAATGTGTCGACGCCATTTCATTTCACACGTCTCCTTAGCACTGACGTGATAGACTTCGCAAAGCAATAATTTAAACATCATATCTGTTATTAGACCATGTTTTAGTCATCGCTGCATTCCCAACTAACCCATTTAATCCGATATGTCCGCAAAGATGTTTGTCCAATAATCGTAAATATTTGAATAATGCATATGATAGATATCGGCATCGGGAAACCGCACTCATTATCCTCATTATTGGTATGAGCGAGGAAACGTGTTTGGTTATTCAACTAAGAATGTGAGAATAAATGTTCAATAAATTTGTTTCAGTTCCATGTTTACAAACATTCCGTTCAAACAATTTGGCTGCGAATAATGCGGCAACAGAGCGCTTTGTTTTATTTCTGTAGATATTATGTTTCATCTTGTTGTTCGGTCTTAGGTAATGTGATCAGAACCGATAGGTTGGTTTATTAACAGCAATACATGAAACGACTAATTATAACCTTATGAGCACTTATTTTATTTCTGCCCTGTACTACTAGTTTAATTATGTCCATGTAAACATGCTTGGAAACTCAAATAGATAACCGTAGAAGTGTTGTTAGCATTTTAAGAGGAATACGATTTTATTATGTAACGAGAATTACCAAACATATATATTACTTTACAACACACTATTAGAGAAAATAAATAAGCATTCAAGATTCAGAAATAAACCGTGTAATAAAGAAAGTAATTTTAACTAAAGCTGCTCAATTGCACACATAATTTAAGCGTCTTGAGAATGTCTTCTATTTTTCAACTAAACATAATTTCTATAAGATGGTACTTTTCTGCTACTTTATACGCGTATTTTCACATTCTCTCATTTTGAGAGCAAGTTCGCAGAACCTTGGAATATGCAAAGGGTTTTGTGTTGGAAATTTATGTCTATGTTCTTAACACGTTTAATGCAACGTCAGAGGTGACGGATGTCTACTGGTAGCAGACACTGAACTTTCCCTTCAGACAGCGTGAGAAATCAGTGACGGTCAGTATAAAATGCGATATGAGTTTTGAAAGCACATTATTAATAATTTCTGGATCGTATCATAAATTTGTACACATATATTACTTATTTACAAAACACTTCAATGGATAAAAGCCAAAAAACATCGTTGAAAAGTCACAATGCGCAGGAATATTACAGACACGTGTTTCAGCATAACAAGGAACGCCTTTTTAATGCAAAAATGTGGCTAATGAGAGCAAAGACATCCGACAAAAGCAACAAGAACAGAAACGAACAAGTTACAAATCAAACAAAGCGCATTAACCTAACACCGATGCGAATGTTTTAAAGCAATAAAGAATCAATCGGAAGGCAAACATAGGACAGAAGCATTCTGTGCACATTATACAGGGTGTCCACTCCAATCGTGGACCAATAGCTAATTTCTAAACCGTTAGAGATAAGCATATAGTTTATTTAGGAAAAAATTACCAAATTACGAAAGGAATTTTGGGTCTATTCAATGTTTTTCAAAAAATCAAATTTTGAAAGAGTTACGAAATTTAAATTTTTACACAGCCCCCCAGTCCTATCAATCATATTTAGTAAAACATTTTTGACACTGTAACGTTTAAAACTAAAAAAAAATCACTCTTCTACCACAAAAATTGACCGAGTAATGACGTTTTGAAAAATCAAGATTTTGAAAAATCAAGAGGGAGCGATCTCTCGATGACGTCATGAAACAATGCAAAATCTTGATTTTTCAAAACGTCATAACTCGGTCAATTTTTGTGGTAGAAGAATGATTTTTTTTTAGTTTTAAACGTTACACTGTCAAGAATGTTTTACTAAATATGATTGATAGGACTGGGGGGCTGTGTAAAAATTTAAATTTCGTAACTCTTTCAAAATTTGATTTTTTGAAAAACATTGAATAGACCCAAAATTCCTTTCGTAATTTGGAGATTTTTTCCTAAATAAGCTATATGCTTATCACTAACGGTTTAGAAATTAGCTATTGGTCCACGATTGGAGTGGACACCCTGTATAAATGGGATCACATGTCACCTAACAGTAATTTAAATAATCTGAGCAAGTATAATTTGTTCGCCCTAATTTTGTTTTTTCTTTATCAGCACTACAGTACATTTTTTCCAGTACTTTCCAAGAAGCTTTATATAGTTCAAAGTACAGTATCAGTATTATTTCATGAAAATGCTCACCCTTGGAAAAAAACTTTTAAAACATTATAACTGTATTAAATTATACAAGTACTGATAAAAATTTCGGATGTATGTTTCAGGATTGGAAGAAGTTAGGGTTTCTTTTTCAATACGGATAAAGAGAGTTTGATGGATAAAAAGACAAGTGGCAGAAGTTTTTTGTTAGGAATCTACTTCTCTTATTGATTTTATGCTTTTTCACGGTGAGGGAATACTTTTGATATTTTTAATCTTTAAAAAATATCTTTGTTTATTTTTTTCTCTGAGTACATAAAAACGGGATAAATATATTTACGGTTAAATTCACAGACAGTTGTGAAAGTTTTGCTTTACATGTAACTATCACTTAGGGGAAAAAAGAAGTGACAACTTTCACCTACATTTTGATTTAAAGATCGAAATAATGTTCCCCTTGATTATAACGAATTTGTGTTTTCTTGTGAGAGAGAAAAAGAAATATTTGCTCATTTTATGCCAAGTTCGTAATTAATGTATGTAGACTAATTTTAATTACTGTTTTGTGAATGAAATGAGCAATAAATCGATACAATACTTTTTTACACATTTGAAAAAAAATCAAAGCAGAAAACTATAAATTTTTGCAAAGCGTTGTTTCTTAAAGTTTTGCTCTTTCAAAAATGTTTTTTAATATTTTTCTGACATTTTACGTATTATTGGAACACATATTTTTTCTGTAAATTTCAACACAAATAAAATACTCTTCAGTCATTTAGACGAAGATTAAAATACTCTTTTTATTTGACGTAAAAACGTACTTAAATCTCTACAAAATTATCAAGATCAGAGAATTTATCAAGATCAACACCAAGCTTACAGCTTTTTCTTACATTGTCTTAAAATCAAATCGTTAAATTCAACTTCAGGAAGAAAGTTTACGCTCCTATTTAAGCATCAAATAAGTTTCTCACAACTTTCAAATATTGACTACTGCGTTTCAACTTTAAACCCAAAATAATTTCCCGCTCAAACTCAACTGTAATCTTGAGCAATTAATTACTTCTATCAGCGAGCACTGAAAACTCCTGACGTTAAATTACACGGGGGAAGCCATTTCCCTAGCAACAACGGATCAAGAATTCGGCAGGAAACTCGACTACTTTTTACTTTATTAATCTCTTCGTTTCGTGAATATTGGAAATCGGAGTCTTATGTGCGCAATCCATCTGACAAGTTGCTGCCTGATTAAGATGTCTCACGACTTGATGCGTCACTCAAGTTTCAAATTCCATATCAGAAGGGAGATTGAGGGGGAAAAAATTTGAAATTGCACTTAGAGTAATTGAAAAACTTAAAATCGATTTTGTTAATGTGTTTCGTTGTGTAAGTACTTTTAACAGTTGTAGTAAAATACTTTTATTAGTTAAAATGCTATGAGAAAATACAAAAAGGGAACTATGTATAGTTAAAATAAAGGGTAAAGAAATAATGAGTGTAAAAAAGATAGATTCATTTAAATCTGATTTAAAAGTGTGAAACCAAAAGTGTCTCGAATTTAATGATCACCTGGTATAGCCAAGAACTTTTAATCCTTTTCAAGACTTAAACGAATATTTACGAATAAATAAAAGTAACTAAAAGCTTATAATTAAAAAATATAGACATACGTATTTAATTCAATGCTTAATTCAATGCTCAGAGAAAAATAGTAACAATTGATGTATATTTAAGAAGGCACATAAAGAAGAAAATAACATATGCAATCATTACTTTATGTGAATTAAAATGAAAGTTAAGTAATGAGACATTCAGTCTGTATGAAGTGTTAGAAAATGAAAGACATCAATCTTTAGAAAGAGCTACGAATTATATCCAAAATCTGTACTATGACTTGGTAATTCTTGAAAATTGTGTGACCCTGCGAATGTATATTTCTTTAAGTGATATTTATAAAGCTAACGGGCTTGTTTCTTTCTGTGATTTCACAGCTGCCTTCCACTGTGTAAAAAATTCTCTAACCTTACTTTTTAAAAGCGGTGGCAGCATAGCTGCCTACAATGCTCCAATGCAATAGAAAAACTTAACTGATAAAATTGGAGTAGCGATGCGTAACCTTGCACCAGTGTTATCAGTTAAGTAACTCCATTGCATTGAAGGCAGCCATACTGCCCCCGCTTTCAGGTTACACAAATGTTTACAATGTGGAAGCAACAGCAAATGGAAACTCCATGCTTGTAGAAGATGTTCATCCCACACTGCTAAAACTATAGGTTGCAGAAGGCACCTTTAAGGCTGAAATGTTGTAGCATCAGCGGCACTCTCTGAAGGGTACCATTTGACTCCCTATGGCATCCTTGAAGGTGCCCTTTGTCTCTATGTGGCACTTTATGGGTGCGCTGTGGCAACCCAAAGGTGCTATAGGGAACCAAATGTAATATTTCTTTTAAATTGAAAAGCTACTTAAAAGAAGTTTCTTTGAGCAAGATTTTTTATAATTCTAATTAACTCTCAAAATTAATTTAAAAAAAAAAAACATACTGCAAAAGTTAAAGTTTTCGTGAAAATTTTATGTATAATATTACCTAGTAAACAAGTGTAAGTCTGGTAATATGCATTTAATAAATGGTTTATAAATATACAGATTTTAACAAAAAGTATGATTCTAAAAGAATATATATATATATATATATATATATATATATATATATATATATATATATATATATATATATATATATATATATATATATATATATATATATATATATAAAATCTAACGTGCATTTATGAATAAAAAATTTAATTTAGTTACTTTTTTTTGTCATTCAGTTTCTAGTCAGAACACATTAAAAGTAGAAAAACTGTGAGCCTTCTGTTTACAACTGAAAACTTCTTTAGTGGCAATAAAAAGTTTCCAAAACTACTTATAAAATAAGAAATAACAAAAATTCCCTTGTAATAATTGAAATAATTTTGTTAGCTCTCCGTTACAAATACATTTATAGGATTCCTTCGAAAATTGAAGATCTGCTAAAATGCTTCGCACAAAATCCTTGAAAGTGTTGGTTTAACATTCTTGTTTAGTGCTGAGCATTAAGTTACGCTGTTTTTTCCATGTATCAAGCAAAGCAAATCAAAGTAATGCTGTTTGCAGTTTCTAAAGAAACAGAATCAAATACTTTCTACTATTCCCTTTTTAGTTTCCCTTCCTACTAGAATCTTTATCTTAAAATATAAAAAGAATTGGGACAGTCATAGAACAAAAACGAAAAAGGGAGCAAAGAAATAAAACTGTTTCCTTGAAAATCCGGAACAATGTCCATCTGAGAAGGGGTATTCTTCGGACAGCTTTAGAATGGAAAAAAATTCTCCGGATGGTGGGAAATACTTCCCATTTATAGGATCGCTGTTTGGAGGCCTGTTTAATCTGGATTCTGAGAGAATGCAACGTGATGGTCTCATTTTCTTTGATCACTTGTTGGTCCCAGTGGTAAAATAACTTTGATCATCTTCACGATTTCGAAAGAGGCAAGACAATAGTAAAGGTGTTAAAAAAGTTTTTGTGTTACTCTTCTAAACAACAAATGGCGTTTGCCGATAATTAATAGATTTTCTTTCCTTGATATAATTTCTTTGATGGGCTTCAACACACTTGTATCTAGTACATTAAAATACTCGTACTTTCTTGAAATTTTTTGCATGTTCTTTAAATTAAAGTGAGTAATATCAAAGACAGTAATAATCGAAATAATGTAGTATCAGCTATTTCTTTGATTTATATTTTTAATAAAATTACATGGCTCTTTAATATATCTTTAACCCAAGATTAAATTAGAAGTAAATATGCTTCTCTGACTTTGTTTACTATGCAATTGGCGAGCAGCCAGTTTAGACGATTCTGTTAGAAAAAAGAGGAAAGAGAAAATTTGATGCGTGTGTTTTGTTCATTTCAATGTGACTCTTCTTAACTTGGATGCTAACGTACATCTATAACGGCAAATGTACATCCTTGCATACGAATAGATGCATCTCTTTCCGCCAGGAAACGGATGCTCATCTTTCCATCTCATCGGTTCATAAACAATAGAAGGGGATTGTGGGGCAAAGTGAAACAGCTTAGACAATTTACCTCTTTCCAAATGAGCAACTCGTATTGTTTTTTATTTTTTGAAAATTGCAGTACATAAGAAGAAAAAAATATTTTATAGTAAAATTGCATTGAAACAATATTCTTAATTTTTGGGAGTTAATTTGTATCCTCAAAAAAAAAAAAAAGTCAGAAATTTTCATCTTTTCCCCACCTTTAAGACAAACAAAAATAAAATATTTTTCTAATGAAATACTTTCTATTTGCATATTTGAAATCATTTGAGTAATTAAATGAGTAAGCAAAGAATGAATGAAAAATTGAAGATAATAAAACAATAAACGAATAAATAAAATAGCGAATGAATAAGAAATGAGTGACTAGATAGGAATAAATAGGTATATTATTTAACCCATTTATGCTCAGTAGCCTAAAAACGGGACGCTTGTTAGTAACTGCATACAAAAACCTGTAATGGGTATACCATTTTACTAAAGCTGTTTTTCACAAGTTAAATAGTCCTTCTTCTTGAGAAAACCAGTTTGAGCCACTATTTAGACATCAGAGTTTAATTATTGACCGCTATTTTCAGACAAATCAGTCAAGCAACTATCCAGCATGGGTAGCCATAGAAAGTAAGTTTTTTTTGCGAACTTATATTTCAAAAAATTAAAATATGTTAAAATGATTTGATTAAAATTGATCACAGATGCCTTCTGTAACGTTACTTTGGAAGTAAGGTCGTATTTTGCTTACATGTATCCCATTAACAGGACGTTAAATAACTTAATAAATATGGCAACGGCGAACTATCTTAAGCCTAAAATGAGTGTAAACCATTTGAAGTAAGAGTTTTAAACAGATAAAAATTGAAAAAAATTGTTAAACAAAACTTGGGCATAAATGTGTTAATGAAAGAATGAAAATGAATATGTACGTGATTTAATAAACGACTAAGTAAGCGAAAAAAACTTTTTCACTGTGAAATGAGTACTGCACCGAATATTTGTAAATAGCAATTAGTACTTAAAATGTGAAAACAAGATATCTCATGTTATAGTAACAAAAATAGTTTTCCACTTACAAAAAACAATACAATATGAGTAATGAGTATTAATTTTGAAAAAAAAATATCGTATGCTTTGATCTTCAGAGGTTAATTTTTCTTGATTGGAATTACCCAAATGTGGATACATAGAGCTACATAGTTAATGGATTACCAGTTTGGTGGTACTAAAAGCAAAGAAATATTAAACCACTTCACTTTGCAATTGCTACAACAATTTCTGTTCTACTGTTAATCGCAATCCAAACAAAGAAGTCAGAATTTAAAGGATGTGTTTCATTCTCGTTGGACAAAACTTTTCATAGGTCAACAGGCTCCACGAGAGCCCAAATTCGTTAAATGGTGTTAAGAGTAGTATTTCACACACAATTCATGTTTAAAATATATGTGACCACAGCTTAGCTGTTCGTTCGAAGTTTGAACTTATTTGAAATATAAAAAAATATTATTAAACTTTATTCCTGTGAATTATCTAACGTCGTTTTTTGTACAAAGACTAATAATAAAAGAGAAATACATCAAAATGCTATAACAGTTTTTTTTAAAGTATGGTTAAACTATGTTGGGTAGAACTTGAAATTCTAAAAGAAACTATAAGACTTAAAAAATGGTACATATGGAGCAAAATATAAAATGAAGTCAAAATTTAATTAATTAACGCAAGAACTATTGCAAATATAGAGTATTTACTTTTCTGCTTAAGTAAAAATGAGTTGTGACTTTGAAAAAAAAAACGTTGCTTAAAAAAAAAAAAAAAAAAAAAAAAAAAAAAAACTTGTGAAACCCGAAATTAAATTTAATTTTCAGTTTCAAACAGTTGACATACGAACTTATTTAAATTATCATACATTCAGAATATTTCCATTTAATCAAATTTATAGAAATATCTATAATTTATGGAAATATATAATAAGTTTGAGTAAGAAAGCATATGAACATCAAAACCAAAATATCACAAGTTATACATTAAAAGGGCATTTTAAAAAATTGTTCACTCACAGCAAATGTCCAGTCTTCCTTTAAAAGTGTTATAATAATTTCTATGACAGATTTAAATCATTACTTATTTCAGCAAAACGAGCTCACCGAGTTCAATACTTTTTTTTTCTTCCAAAAACTGAAATGTCAGCATTTTGTACATTACTGATTAGGAAGGACAAAAAATAACCTTAAAAGGGAATGGATATTGTTCCGTTGAACAGTTAATGGCGGCGTCTCTTTATTGTTATAGCTAAGAAAATGTTAACGGGATTCTGGCCGCAGTTTTATCTTTATGGTACTAATACTCCTAATCTCACTTAATCTGAGATTCGCAGTTAAAGGAGCTAGAGATGTCATTGCGCGCTATTGGCTTCGTGGTTTTCAACAGTTTACGAACTTTTTACGAGTAGACATTTTGAAAAGAAAAAAAAACAGCGAAAATACAAAGCAACGTCGAGATAATCTTAATTTAAATGTAATTATGTTTTAACGAAAGTTATATTGCTGCATCTGTATTTGAAACGAAAGTTTACATGCATTTCAGTTTGCTTGCGTTTTAATCAGCATTGGTGTAGTTGGATTACGTATGCCTGCCACCTCGTACAGTGGTCAGAGAAGTCTGACCGGATGGGGAGGTTCCAGGTTTGAATCTCGGCTCAGGCATGGTTGTACTTTCTCCTTCCTGTTCTTGTTCTTTCTTTGTATGAACGAGTTGTGTCCAGTAGTCAGAGAAGTCTGACCGGATGGGGAGGTTCCAGGTTTGAATCTCGGCTCAGGCATGGTTGTACTTTCTCCTTCCTGTTCTTGTCCTTTCTTTGTGTGAATGAGTTGTTGTGCTGTGAATGGTTGCCTACCCTTTAAATGGATCCTCATGGCATATGTGTGCTGTGGAGTCGGACTTCACACCATCTTACCGTAAAACTTGAAAAGTGAAGCAGCGTTGATTGCTAGCCTAGCTGGCATAAGACAACAGCAACAACAATCCAATATATAATTACAGTATAAAATTTTAAACAAAACCGCAGGCCGATTTCAAAATAAAGATACAAGCTTTTTCTTTGTTTGTGTGTATTTTTTAACTTGTTTTTTGTGTGCTTTCAGGTTTACCAATATTTAGTAAATTAAGAATTATATACATTTGACGGGACAAGGGAGAAAAATCTTCGCCAAGAAAAAAATTTCAATTTTGAGAAAAATACGTTTGAGTGTTTTATATTTTATCGCTGTCCACAGTACTGTTTATTTTCAAACAAATTTTAGTTGACTTATGGGGTTTTGTACAAACAATGATAGATTATTCGAAAAGTATACAACAGCAATCACACAATGTCAAGATTGTTCCGTTTTCTTGAAAAAATGACCTAACAGGGTTGCGGTTCTGAAACCTTCAGTTTGATTTTATAACAAACGGATTACAAAACCAACGTAGCTCTCGATCTAAACAAATAATTATAATAACGTAATATACTTGTTTAATATATGTTTCTAGTATTTCAGGGGTTAAATTATAATGCCTGATGTATGTTAGTCATCTATTCATTTAAATACTTTTATTAGAAAAAAAAACAAGTTTTTACAATAGAATACATTTTTGAATTAAAATATGGCCTTATTGATACACTAGGTGGCCAAAAGTATCCGGACACTTTCAAAAATTCACATTTTTACATATAGCTCGAGAAATAAGTGATCAATTGTTCTTTAACTTTAGTCATACAAAATATAGGCTTCACCGAACATTTCCAAGTTGAAATTAAATTACCCTTGCATTTGGGGGACGACAAGAAGGGGGTTGAAAGAAAAACCGCTTTTTGACCATAACTCTTCGAAAATAGCTCGGAATAAGCTATCAATTTCAGTAATTAATCAGCATACTATGTATAATTACTGTACAAATTTTTATGAACGTACCACTCTTACTTCTGAAGATATGAAACATTTTTGAAAAAACGGCAATTTTATTTGAAGGGTTTTTGCTCATAACACGCAGAGTTTTTGATCAAACCTTTGCACAACTTCAGGAAAGATGACAAAATACAAGAGAAAGAACATACTAAAACGGTAAATAAAAATATTAAAAATTCGATGAGATATGAACGTTAAAAGGAAATAATTTTTCACGGCGCATGCGCGAACGACAGAAATTTATAACTACAAAAATATTGTAGCCTGATATATACTGCATCTTATAAAAAAAGTTCCAGTTGAATATCATAAAAAATGAAAAAGATATCAGCGATCTAGTGAGCTGTATTTCATTCATTCGCAGGCAAAACATAAATCGCAAGGGGTTGTCCACAAATAGTGTGGTGACAATCGATCATTTTTTTTCAATGTTAAATTGTATACAGTTTGAAAATTTATATTCGGCATTGTAGTCACATTTCGTTTATTCGGCCAAAAAGACCTTATACGTAGGTGGCCAAAAGTATCCGGACACCCTCTGAAACGTTGGTTTTGAACGACGACGCAATAACCTTTAATTTAAAAATAGCTCTTTGTGGACAGACCCACACTATTTATGTTTTGCCTGCGAATGAATGAAATACAGCTCACTAGATCGCTGATATCTTTTTCATTTTTCATGATATTCAACTGGAACTTTTTTTATAAGATGCAGTATATATCAGGCTACAATATTTTTGTAGTTATAAATTTCTGTCGTTCGCGCATGCGCCGTGAAAAATTATTTCCTTTTAACGTTCATATCTCATCGAATTTTTAATATTTTTATTTACCGTTTTAGTATGTTCTTTCTCTTGTATTTTGTCATCTTTCCTGAAGTTGTGATAAGGTTTGATCAAAAACTCTGCGTGTTATAAGCAAAAACCCTTCAAATAAAACTGCCGTTTTTTAAAAAATGTTTCATATCTTCAGAAGTAAGAGTGGTACGATCATAAAAATTTGTACAGTAATTATACATAGTATGCTAATTAATTACTGAAATTGATAGCTTATTCCGAGCTATTTTCGAAGAGTTATGGTCAAAAAGCGGTTTTTCTTTCAACCCCCTTCTTGTCGTCCCCTAAATGCAAGGGTAATTTAATTTCAACTTGGAAATGTTCGGTGAAGCCTATATTTTGTATGACTAAAGTTAAAGAACAATTGATCTCCTATTTCTCGAGCTATATGTAAAAATGTGAATTTTTGAAAGTGTCCGGATACTTTTGGCCACCTAGTGTATATTTCGGTCAAACTTTATTAGCGGAACTGATAATAATTATTAAAACAATAAAAGGATTTCTCCGCTCATTGTTTACTTGAAAACTAAGCCATTGTATTCGAAAATAATTTACTATGCATTAAACTGAAATAAATAGCAGGAAGAGCTGACCCCGTATTGTTGATATGTTTACATATTCTAATTCAATAATTTATGTTGCTTTCACTATTTCTATTATTTTAGTTGTCAAAGAAGCTATACATGTCTATTGTAGCGAGAAATTATTAAATGAATTTCCGATAATTTACCTCAACTGTAATATTTGTTGCGGTATTTATTTTTATGGTCACATAAATATATTTTTCTTTCAAATAACATTAGCATCAAAACAAAAATAGAAAAAAAAGAAAAAATGTATCTGAAAATGTGCAAAGAGCAAAACAAAAAAAAAATAATAATAATAAATAAAAGAAGAAGAAAAACGAAAGACACACATTACTGTTAAAAAATAAAAAAAAAACGACTCAAATAAAAATTCTCCTCAATAACCCTGTTATATTAGTTCTTTTTTTACAAATTTTGACACTTCGTTATTGTGTTTTGCTTATGGTAGTCAACGTGGTACCGAATTTCACGCTGTACCTGTATTTATGCCGGAGAAACGGAGGATGACCTGGAAGCGGGAACAGAACACTTCTTTTTGCTTCAAAAATGATCAACGAAAACGCACAAGCAATCCACTTCTCACTGCTCACGTGATCTCAATAAGGATAGCTAGTATCATATGAGACGTTCTGCTCCCACTTCGAGAAATCCACTAACCCTCCGTAACATAATAAAATTTAAAATCAAGACTATTTTTTTATATTTTAACCTACGTAAATTTATATTCCTCTTAACTAGTGAATTATTTTATTCCTTTTTTTTTGCTAAATTTTAATAACTCTTAGAAGACATTATGCTTTTTAATACGCTCTTACTATTTTCACATCTGGGTTTGTGTGTATGCAACTCTGAATCTATATCAACAAAAATGAGTGAATGTTTGTTTGTTTGTATACTTGTTCTCTATACAAATCCACAGTTTGCGTCAGATTTTCATCAAACTTGACGCAGGTTCCTTGATGCCCTAGAATTCTCATAGGCGGGTCTTGAAATTTTAAAAAATCTAAAAAGCTCAAATTCAAGTTTTTTGTCAAAAAATGACCCTTTTACAGAAATATAGCCTATTATTAGGCCTATTTTTTTAATCGACATGAGCCATTAGGTTACAAGTTGATACAATTTATGGTATTTAAATATTAGCATTTTCCAACAAAGATTAAAATTAAAACAATGAATTTTCATTTCAAGGCTCACAATTTCATTTTAGCATGAAATAAGTCAAAAACAATTATAATTCATGTTCTCATTTGGCACAAAATATGTATGATACAGAAAATTATTTTCTTATCTTCCTATCAGAGGAATTATGCAAAAACATGTTTGTACTCTGAATAAAAGATAAAACTCACGTTCTTTGCAAACATAAAAGTCATATATTTAATTTATTATTAACTAGAGGTACCCGCACGGCTTTGCCCATGGTATAAAATTAAAAGTTCATTTGTAAATAATTGATATAGTAGAAAAAATACTCTATTTTACAGAAAATTCCTTCAAAGCATGATATAAAAATCTGGTATGAACCTCACACTACTTCTTTTTACGTGTAAATTTCTTAGTTGATGCCTTCAGTGCTAAAATAGTGCTTGGAGTGAGCAAGATAACAATTCAAACATTTACACCCCTAGTTTGCCACGAAACAATGCAAAAAAATGTTTTACAATGATTAATCTCCTCAATATCACCGATTTTGACATCATTCAGTGGATTTTTCGCAAAACATCGCCAATAGCGCCAAATTGAACCCAAATCAAAAAAATAATTTTTTTTTTGCCAAATTTGTCGCCACCTTGGCAATATGTCGCCAAATTGGCGTCAAACACTTGGCGACCAAAAGCTTGGCGATGTATCGCCAAGTGGTCGCGCCAATTCATATCACTTTTGCCTGCACTGAAATTAACTCTGATTTACCCCATAAAAGAGGTAAAACACCCCCTTGGGGACATTCAAATGCAACCCCAAGGAAAGGTGCACAAAAATTAGCCAAAAGAGAAAATAAGAACATTTTTGTTGCTCACAGAAACTAACAGAAATCTTACCAAAGTTTAAAAGAAGAAGAAAGTTTTCTTTCCTTACTTCAAAAACAAAATAATACACATGCCCAAATGACACACTTTAGAAAGAACGTTACAATATCGCAATTTATACGATATTTTTATAATTTACCGAGTTTCAATTCCTTAAAAACTGAGATAATAAAAACAATTAAAGGAAAAAGAACGAAACAAAAAAGGTATTAAAACGTAACCATGGTAATAACATGATAAGTTCATTTCCGGTTGTGATAAAATAATTTATTTTATCTTTATTTTCAAACAACTTTTATTCTCGAGCTTAACCATTTTAGAATCATTTGGCTTGCTTTGCTATAGGTAAGCCTTGAATTTCCGGGATTCTAAAACAATTTTTACAGCTCCTCTAATGCTCGTAGAAACTTCTAATTGATATCATTTTTAGTACAAAATTTTAAGCTTTTGAATGACACAAGACTTGAAAATGTGTATGAATTATTTCTTTGAATTTGTATGAAAAATGAGCTAAGAATTAGAATAGAAAAGAACGAAATAGAATTTTCGAAAAAACGCTACGAGGCACATACCCATGCTACGGACTAATTTTGTGCCGAATTTTAACAAAATCGATCGAACTGTTTTGGCGCTACGTGGGTCACAGACAGACAGACGGACAGACAGATAGACCCACTTTCAGCTTTTTTATTAGTAGAGAAGAGATACTAAAGGCTAAACTATATTTAAAAGATTAGTTTTTAGTTTGGTTAAACTATATTTTGATTATTTTTTTCTTACTTCGTTCGGATAATTTTCTGAATACATTTTTTCTCACTCAAACAATAATCTATTTTTGAAAAAAAAAAAAAAGTATTGTCTAGTTAAAATTAGCTGAGTTTTTACGCATTGCGTCCGAGTATTACCCCGCTCCCCCCCCCCAGGACCACGAGTGGCCGAGCTACCTCCCACAACGCCCCCAGTTATCTACGACAGTGCATGATGCGCTAGCTAAAAATGCATCCTGCAAAAGCAGTGTCTTTTGTAACTTACGATGTATTCTACGGATTTATCATTATACTGTAAAATATTAACAGCATAAGACAGCTAGTTTTAGAGTAATAAACTGCAAAAGTTGCTAATTTTACATTAATAAACTGTAAAAATGCTACTTTTACAGTACTAAACTGTAAAATTGATAATTTCACAGTAATAACTGTTAAATTGCTATTTTAACCAAATATTACCATGCATTTCAGTTTTAAACTGGAATCTCTGCTGCCAGTATTATACTGCTGTTTTTACAGTATAATACAGCTAAATTTTACGGCAATAAACTGTACAATTTTTAACTTTACACTAAGAAATTGTAAAATTACTAGTTTTACAGTTTATTACTTTAAATTGGAACATCGTCTGCCAGTACACTATGAAAACAACAGTTAATTTTTTGCAGTGAAAAAACCGAACGTAAGGTAAACGTGAAAACATTTTCCCCTGAAATTTAGCAGTACCGAAATACGAATCGCAAAAAAATGACTACCAAATGCACATCCTCAATATACCTTAACACCCCGGAGCGTAGAGGGGCAAATATCTCCAGAAGCAATTTTGTCACCCCTCCCCAAACTCATTTGAGGAAGACGCGTCATAGCCCATTTATACTTGCATGTCTTTAATTAAGAAAGAATCCCTCCCTGTGTTCCTCAAAGCACTTTAATAGATGGTGTGAGGAAATACTTTTAAAATTGCTGCTGTGATTAAAGTTTCCAATTTCTTGTTGGCAGATTAAGTGGATGTAAGATTATTAATCGGGTCTTCCGATACTTTATTGCTAGTTCGCTACTAGGAGGAGCGTAGAAGTGGTGTCGCTAATATTTAAATCATACTTCTAATCATTAAAAAAAGGAAAAATAAAAAACACTTTGCGTTACTACTTTGTTCTTGTATTACCCTACACATGTTAGGTAACGGAAATTTTTTAATGCATTTTTCCGTAGAGTGTACATTTTTTACTAGTCATTATAAAACTACAGAAAAATACCTTTCTCAATAATTTCCATTATTATCCCATAGTCATCCTAAATATTTAAAGAGAATACAAATTCGAAATCAGTTTCTTTTTGAAGGTAAAATGGATGTAAATAATTACTCAACACAATCTGACTTCATTTTCAGCTTACTAGTTCTCGGAAAATGCGTCCCGATGTAGTTATTTAAAAAATTGGTCCTAACGTTTATTATAGCTGAAACGTTTATTATAGCAATTTAAAATTCTTTCACTTCTGTTCGAAAATGCTACATGCTAAATGTTTTTCAACATCAGTTCATCTTTGTATTTAAAAATGAAAAATACGATCTCCAGAACAGTTTGCGAACCTAAAATTATCACTTGTATGTTTTACATTTCTGAAAAAATTTACGTATTACAAAACGTATACAACGTATTACAAAACACGTATTACAAAAATAATGTAATGAAAATAATATATGAAGCAAAAACAATTCATAAGGAAAGTTGTAATTATTAATTAAAAAAAAGCTTGAATGATTACAATTTAATTTCAATGATGTAAAAAATTCAAAAAACTATTTTTTACAGCATGTAAAATCACTATATGACTATTAAAAGACATAAATAAACATAAAATTTTAATTAACATGCGTCAGTTTCAAAATTTTTTAGAAAGTTTTTCTCATAGTTTAATTTGCAATAGTTAAGTTCACTTTTTTCCACTTTTCAATAATTATATGGGAATTTACATGTTTACTTGAATTTTATAAAGGAGGTTTCAGCATAAGATAGATATTTATACTAACAAACTGCTATTTTTATACGTGTTTTAGGGAATTTATACTTTCTATAATCTTCTATCTATTTTTCGTTTGTTAGCTGCATGGAAGCAGCATAAAACATACTTGACTTTTTTCATGAATAGATTTAAGAATTTTCCTAAACATTTTAACTCAAACATATTCTTGATCTATTAACTCTGACTCTTTAGTAAACTTAGTTAAAATTTCATTATAATATGCGTCAAACAACGGGACGCAAAGTTAAACTAATGTATGTTTATGCATTACTGTCATATTTTAAAAGTATACTAGCTGCCAGGGCAGCTAGATTAGCTTCCTGCGGCATGTTGATGCATAACGTCTCACCTCTCTAACTTTTACCTCATTCTGAAGTTATATTATTTGATATAATTTAATGTTCATTCGATTTCAAGACATACCATGCACGTGGCCCGGCGTTGCACGGGCACTTCGTGCCTTGAAAGTAGTGAGAAAAATTTCAAGAAAGTACTCCCCGCCAAGGCGGCTCGCTAATAGGCGCTTCACGCCTTTACTTTTTTCCTATATAAAAAATCATTCGAATTATTGAGATGCTTCGCGCTTTCAAGATGGTGAGGAGAGTTTCAGTAAGTTCAGCTCGCTCAAAGAAAAAAAGCAGACATAGACACTCAGTTTTTAATATAAGTAGATGGCTTTTCAACAAATGAATGTTTCAAAATATTACAAGTAGCTAGCGATAAAAATTCTACGTAAGTGGCCCGCTTATGAGTTTCGTGTTTGATTTAGTTAAGCCTTCATTCAAAATTCTCATTATCATTGTTATCACTGTTTCATAGCAACGACGGTTTGCAAGAATGGATTTCATATTTAATCATTTATTAGGCTTAATCGCTTTAAACTTGACTACTTATTAATTGATATCTTCGCTAATTAAAATCGTATAATTATATAGATTGAAACTAATGAAGCCTGAAAAATTACCTATCTATCGGTACCTGGTTCGACTTTCAGTTCATTGGCGTTCAGGAGAAAGAAGCGTGACATAGAAAGATAGTTAGAAAGATACTCAGTTTTTAATATAAGTAGATTTTACACAATGTATTTCAGAAATTTTATTTTGTAATAGCTTTTGCTTAGACGAAAAATGAGGTATTTATTTTCCGGGGAAAAAATAGTATGAGATCTAGTCATACATGTAGTGGGAAATTCAAATGCTGTCTGACTACTAGAGCTAATTGAATCATGTAGAATACCAATGACGTGATAGCATATGTCTAAATAATTTATAATCTTAACTCATAAGTAATTGCGTTGATTCTTTGACAACAAAAATGTCTGCATTAATTCCTAGACCACACAACTGATTATAATTTTTGGTGGCCGCACGAATGACAGCAATGATTCTACTTATGTTATTTTGCATTCTGTAATTAAAAGCTACTTTTAGCCAAAACACCATGATTAATTGCTTTCGCTGTGACGTTACTGAAAGCTGAAAAATACTAGTTAAACTACCGAAAGCAATTTGTTGTGACAAACGCATCACGTAGTGTCCGCAATAGTGCACAGTAAAAACGAACTGAAATACTACTAGAAAATGCTTAAGAACTTTAGATTCTATGAACATTTCTCCTGGTAAATTAGCTTGGTATATGATACTAAAAACCTTCATGAAAGTACTGCTGCCCCTAAAGTTCTTTTTAGAAAGACTCCAGTTTTTTCCAGTTAAGTGCATCCAAAATCAGTGCATCATTACAAAGTGATGAATTTACTTGCAAGTTTTTAGCTAATTATTTAATAACTTCGAATGGAGAAATAGACATTGAGGGACCTTGAAATTGTTAATTGTAAAAAGCGAAAAGAAAAGAGAGGTGGGTCAACTCATCATCAAAGTCATCTGCTACAAATATAGTTTTGAAAACTTTAGCCAATTTTTAACGATAAAAAAAAACACTTCGGTACATTCTAATTTAAAGCAAAGACCCATTAAACATTTTTTAATAACTCATCTCACATTTTCTAGTAGTAACGCTCATGTATAAATGAATGAAACCGTTATTCCCACGGAATTTTCTAGCGCATTTTCTGTACATTAGCTGAATTCTGATTTATCACACCCTTATACATTTAATCTACCATGAAGAAATGGCAAGTTTAATCGGAGTAGCAACATTAATGGTGCTCAATGCGCTTCTCATTAAACTTCGGTTGTGGTTTGAATTATGGCAGAGAATTTTCTTCCTAATTAATGACAGTGACTGGAATAAATGGTCTATAACGCTTTTGCTGAAATGCTTCTCACGTGGGATGAAAATATTGCATAATAATTAAACGAAAAAAAAATTGAAGAACATTATTTTAGTACATTAAATGATTCAATGTATTTTCAAAAAATATCTTTGTTACGGTTTTCATTACTTTACATACGAATAAATTCTTTCATGTAACATAAAAATTTTGGATGATTTGGTGATGCAATTTTACTAAGTTAGTAGTTTTTTTATAATACAAAAAATAAATAGTTGTACTGGTAAAACTCTACAATTCATTGTTCAAGAAAGAAGAACCCATTTTTAATACAACTGGGAAAGAACGCTGAATGCTGAAGTTAAACTTTTGATTAAATGAACATGAATTTTTCGGTAATCAACATTATTTAATGCAATAACCCAACGTAATTAGTAGATATTTCACGAACTTTTAGTAAGTGCATTATTCGAAAAACGAGTAGAGCATAATAAAAAACCTTTGAGCCGCAACTTTTCCCGTTTCCACTATACTTTCAATTTATTTTGGCTTGCTAACTATGCAAAGCGAAGGAAACACATTTAAATTATTGTATAGCTGTCTAAAACTAAGGAATAAGTATTATTAAATCAATTTTAAAAGAAATATTAAACTGTTTTAAAATTGACCTCTCATTTATTGTTAGTTTAAGTCAAGTCAAAAATAAAATGAAATAAATTAAGTTATATTAATAAAATAGTGCAATGTTCAATGTTCATGCATCAAAGTAAATTTTACTAAATGTTACCCCCTCTTTCGTACTTCACAACATAACAAGATTTCTGTTAATATTACTATTATATAGAACATAAATAATTTTTAAACAATTATTTCAAATTTTTTAAACAATGCAATAAGCTTTTAACAACATTACAATATTTTTCTTTGGTAAAAAACTGAATAGAATACTCAATAATTCCTGACTTTCCAGAAGAGATTTCCCCTGTACCTTTTATAGTTTTTAGAGTAAAATATATTGAAAAATTAAAAGTAGAACCTAAGTTCACCGGCATGATACAAAGTCTCTCTAAAAGACTATGTATTGTTAAAAATAGCTTTATCGACCAAATGTTTTGTTTGTCCTTTAGAGTTTTCACCCTGAACACAAATGCTTACTGATTATATATACAACCCACTTATTGAAGTTTAAAAATATCGATTAATGATTAGCTATGAATATCGTTTAGTACTCTGAATATAGCGTTTCATACCTTGAGATAAAAAAAATTCTTCCGTAGAGATATGGTTTATAGCTCTTGTTATGAAGTTCCATTTTATCTTACGTTAACTAAAAAAACATGCGCTATTTAAGAGCTTTTAATGCTTTTTTGATGATAATTTGTGCTTTGTTTACTTTAGGACTGGAAAACTTATAAAACGATGCGTAATATTTCGTTTTTGCTAATCTTTAGTTCCTTTACCAAACTCTGAGCTAGCAACACAAGAGAAACACAGGCGATAAAATATAAATTTTGTGCTTAAAATATAAAAAGTATTATGCGTACTTTGTACAACAAAGTTCTTCTCAAAATAGAAATTTTAGATATTTTAAAAATAACCTTTATGCTACAAATAAAGTTAGGTCCATTGAATAATAAATAAAAACTTTTTCTGGGTGAAATATATTATTCAAAGTGTTTCCTAAAATGTTGAAAGGTTTTTTTGTACATTTTGAGGAGTAGGTGATAAGTGTATTGTATTTGTCCTTTAGGGTGTTCAAATTTATGGAGGAAACAGTTCATTTTATTTTAATCTTAAAACGGTTAAGTATGTTAAACTTATAGCAAAGAAAAAATCCGCTCTTGTTTAAGCATTTGAATGTTATATGCTTTTCTCCTTGTTTGCTTCGTGGGAACTCAAACTTGTATGAATTAATTTACAAATTACCATTTGAAACAACAAGAACCTTTTTTTCTGGTAGAAACTACACCCGTCGGAGAGCACAAATCTCAGCATACCCGATCAGGAATCTTTTGCATGTCTTGTCAATATAAAGCGATGTTAAGCTAGCTAAACTTAAATTAAGAATGGGTTAGCAAGGCAAAAACATTTAACAGGTGTTGTCTTCCAGTCCATCAAAAGAGTTTTTAACATAAATGCAAAAGTTATATTGATTCAAACTGATTCAAAACTATCCTTCAAAAATCTACATGGGTATAAGAAACACGATAACAAGTTGGAATCAAACGCAGTTGAAACGTATTGCATGCACACAAAACCAGAGATAAGGGAATGATAAATTAATACAGAAAGATAATTTCATACAACATTTTATTTATTAAAAAAGGATTCAAGCGGTTCAAAATTGCGACCTATATCTGAATGCATGAGTCGCAATGACATCACAGCGATTGACGAATGCTCTCCAAAATGGCTAATAATCACTGTGTTTTTGTTGCGATGAGATTGTGTTTCAGCTAATTTAAACAACTATTTTAGGCTTTAAAAAACATAAAAAAAGCTATAGCGTTGAGAAAAATCGTCTTTATGTGTTAAAGCATCATTATTTATGACTTGCTCCGTATGCATCTGTCCATCTGTCTGTTTGTGATCTGATTACTTTCTAGATGGCTGAAGCATCAAACATCAATAACAATAAATCCTAATTACAAAACACTATTACGGCAAAGGAAGTCAAATCCTACAAATACGAGCAACCGCTGCAGTTTAAAAGAAAAATAGAAATGCATTTCCATAAATAACCGCGCGAGTAATTAGCTGAAATTTACGTAGCAAGAGTCAGGGAATGCTCAATCACTTTACGCGGAAGAGCTTATTACGGTTCACTTATCAATAACTGGTAACAAATTCTTATCTTCGATTTGTAAACGAATGTGTCCTACACCTTGGAGAAATCCAAGTTCTCATAAAAGTCTTATTCACTCATAAATTTAAGCGGTGTTCTTAAGCAATGTATGAACTCAACGATTTATAATTCCTCGTTCTCTTAAGCTGTCAACAAGAAATGGAAAATTTTAATCACTGCAATAATTTTAAAAGTATCCTCTTGTGCCATCCATTAAGCTCCAGTGGAGGTAAATCAAGGAGGATTCTTTGATTATTAAAGGCAGGAAGTAGGATTAATAGCCTATGACTCTGCTAGGGGGTGATTTGGGAATGTCGGACATGAAATGAGGCGGAGAGTCGCATAAATTCTCCTCTTGCACTGAATAGGAGACACTACACGGAGAAGGGAAAATCGGGATCATGCGCAGTGGGTTCATGTGGCATTAAAGTTTTAGCACAAAGCAATTGCTTTGATGAAGTGAAGCTGACTAAAAGTTGTATTTTAACTGTTTTGGCACAGTTATATGTATCTTATACTGCTATAGATTTGCATAGAATCATGGGTTTAACTTAGAATGCTATAGTTTGGCGTATAAACATATGTGCACCTTAGATTAGTGTAGGTTGGCATAGAAACATGGGTTTAGTTTCAACTACTTTCATTTTAAATGGAAACGTAGGTTTAACTTAGACAATTATACTGCCCAAAACAATAACTTAAACCGGGAGTAAAAAGTTTACTATGAAACAGAAAACAAAATGAGTACCGCAGTAAGCGTACAAATAGCAATAAAATTACATATAGATTGTTTTGATAACCCCCCAAAAAGTGTTTATCGTTATTTTTACTTCCTTTTACGTAGTAAAGGAAGTATTGTGATCGCGAAAAAAATTCACTCAAATTTGAGTCTAAATTTTGATTTTGCTCACCCCCGAATGAATGTTCAATAGTTTTTTCGACCTGTCAGCACGTGCATATGTACTTACCAACATCACCCCCGAGTTAATTACGACGAGTTTTCTCGTGACGTCTGTATGTACGTATGTGCGTATGTATGTGGGTCGCATAACTCAAAAACTATATGCCGTAGAAGCTTCTAGCTTCTATGGCTGGTATGTAGGCTGAGGATGGTCTAGTTGTGCACCTCCCCTTGTGGTTGCATTTGAATGTTCCCAAGGGGGTGTTTTACCCCTTTTTTTGGGGTAAATCAGTGTTAATTTCAATGCAGACTCAAGTGATATGAATTGGCGCGACCACTTGGCGATATGTCGCCAAGCTTTTGGTCGCCAAGTATTTGACTCCAACTTGGTGACATATCACCAAGTTGTTGAAAAATTTGGCGAAAAAATTATTTTTTTGAATTTGGGTTCAACTTGGCGCTGTTGGCGATATTTTGCGAAAAATTCACTGAATGATATTAAAATCAGCAATATTTAGAAAATTAACCATTGTAAAATATTTTTTGCATTGTTTCGTAGCAGATTAGGGGAGTAAATATTTGCATTGTTACCTTGCTATTTGCATTGTTACCTTGCTCACTCCATTTACTTTGCTCACATTTTTAACACTGAAGGCAACTACTAAGAAATTTACACGTAAAAGAATGTAGTGTGGGGTACATACCATATTTTTTTCTGATATTTTTCTCGTTTTAGTATTTTGAATGAATATTAATGGTTATGTTTACTATAATAGGTTACTGTAATAGAAAGCAATAGTTTACTATAATAGAAGGCATCGGAGCAGTAGAATTTATAATGCCGTCTTTGTATAATAATGTTGTTAATTATAGCTATTTATCGTACACCTTAGAATGGTGTCATTATATTTACCGGTTAAGCTCTACCTTTGAGGCTGATTTGTGGTCCTTACAATTTGTAAAGTGGCTTATCCAGGGTATTTTGGGAAATATAACACCAAATACGAGAGCAAATGTGTAATCTATATCACGTTTAGTTTCACGAAGTTTTCACTAATTATTTTATGAGTTTATTTTGCTCTTAGTGGGTAAATTTTGTTTAAATTTTAAAACTCTTGATGTACTACTTTTTACGTACAATTTTTGAAAAAAAAAACAAACAAATTCTTAGTAACGCATGCTCTTTGGAACAGATAAAATGCAAACAGAGGGGTTAAGTGTTTAGGCGATGGCCTCTTTGTATCCAAAAGAGCCCAGCTACACTGCTCGACATTGAAAATGCAACACCAAGAAGGAGTGGTCAGAAATTCATGCAAATTTTCAGGGGTATGGTGATCAACAAAGGGGACGCAACAAGGGGTCTGGTGATCGGACTGAGAAGGGGAGGTTGGTCCATACGTCAAATTGCAGCTGATACCCACATGGATGCAAGCACTGTGCATCGGCTGTGTCGGAGATAGTTGGAAAGAGGAAATGTAGCCACATTGAGGAGTGCAGGTGCAGCCAGAGTGACGTCAGACCGCTTGGATCGACGGATTCACCGACAAGCTGTGGCGGACCCGCAAGTCACTTGTACGTCGATTCTGCAGCATGTACAAGGTACCCTGGATGTTCCTGTGTCGACCAGAACCATTTCCCGTCGACTGGTTGCACGTGGATTGCAATCACGGCGCCCGCTAAGAAGACTGCCATTGACCTCACAGCACTGACTCCAACGTTTGGAATTGTGCCGGATCAGAGCGACGTGGATGGCAGAATGGCAAACCGTAGTGTTCTCAGATGAATCCCGCTTCTGTTTGTCCAGTGATAGTCATCGCATACGTGTGTGGCGTCGACGTGGAGAAAGATCGAATCTGGCAGTAACTGTGGAATGCCCCACAGCGCGACAACGTGTCATAATGGTTTGGGGCGCTATTGCATACAATTCCGTATCACCTCTAGTTCGTATTCGGGGCACTATGACGGCCCAACGATATGTAGATAATGTACTGCGGCCGGTGGCAATCCCCTACCTTCAGGGTCTGCCAAATGCAATTTTTCAACAGGATAACGCCCGGCCTCACAGTGCTCGAATCAGCCAACATGCTCTACGAGGTATACAGATGCTTTCCTGGCCACCATACTCTCCTGACTTGTCACCAATCGAACATGTGTGGGACGTGATTGGACGCCGTTTGCAGAACCTGTCACTGCCTCGTTCAGAGGACGAACTGTGGCAAATGGTTGAAAGGGAATGGAGTGCCATCCCTCAGGACACCATCCGCAGGCTTATTGACTCCATGCCTAGACGTGTTTCTTCGTGCATCGCTGTCCGCGGTGGTCCTACTTCTTACTGAGCCGACGCCGTCCTCGCTCTAAATTTTGCTTATTTATTTTGAAATAAATATCACTTATTGTTTCATGCTGTCTCTGTCATCTTACCAAATTTCATCAATTTCTGACCACTCCTTCTCGGTGTTGCATTTTCAATGTCGAGCAGTGTATATCGAGAATATCACTAGTTTTGCAAAATGTAAAGCCTCTTCTGCAGGTCGATTAGAAAGATGAAGAAAAAAGAATTGTTTATTAGTCTTGTTTTAAGCTAAGGAAAACAAACAGCAGTTCATCACCATTCATGTTTTCATCTAAATGGACAAAATGCAATTAGTGAATAGCCTTTTATAATTTCGCAATAAATGCAACCAAAAGCATAGGTTGTATGATGTAATATTAACAAGCATTAATTCATTCAGGAATACTGTTGATACAATATAATAACACTAAAAAAGCTATGAAATATTTTCTTCCTGATTTAATGTTTGAACATATCGTGTGGTTACAAGTGAAACACACTAAGTCAAAATTACTAATTTTCAGCTTTTTAGTTTTTCTTTCACACAAAAATGAGCTGTTTCTACTGGTGAAACCCACTAAGTCATATCTTTATTATGCAATGCTATACTAGTGAAACACACTAAGTCGTATAATTGATGATAATTATTAACCCATTTGTGCCTAGCGTCCTTTTAAAAGGACGCTTGCTAAATCCTCCATAAATTTCTAAAAAAGCATTTCATTTCAAATCAAATAGCTGATTATTATAATAAAGTGTTGTATTAATCATTATCCACGAGATCGTGGCACTAAAATTATATTCCATATTTTTTTTTTTACTGGCGAAAGTCCAAGAAGTGAAATTTTCATCATTTTAAAATGTCAAAGAGCAAAAAGTAAGTTAAAATTTTTAATTTTCGATGATATGAAAAGTTTTTATGCTCAAATCTTACTTTATATTCTTTTCTAAAACACGTATTTTTCAGTTTTTTAAAAATATTATTTTAGCGCAGTTTTATCTGCGATTTTGTAGCGTTCTACAGCGCGTCTCGAAATGATAGGTCCACCCTTATTTTTCACAATTTCGGCTCTTAATTGAGAATAAGAATCACTTTTTTTTGATAGTGATTATATATCTGTAATTGTTATAACTATGTTTGATGAAATTTCTTAAAAATAAATCATTTCTTCTTATCTGATGCAAATTTTCATTTTCAGACCGTTTCAAAAAGATAGGTCCACCTTCAGAAATTTGCACCTATCACGTTTATTTCCCAAATATTTGCATAAATATCGTTGCTTAGTCTTACTGCGGGATAGTGCTGGCTGCTGTGAAGGTATTTAAACAGGTTTGAATGTCACGTTGTAATCAAGCAAAATGGGGCGTCGTTGCAGTCTTTCGCTGGTTGAGCAGGGAAAAATTGATGCTTTTAAAAAGTGTGGAAAATCGAATAGAGAAATAGCTAAGCTTCTAAACAGATCGCATAATGTTGTGAACAATTTTTTGCGACTTAGAAATACTTATGGCAGTAAAAAGTCACCAGGCCGCCCATCAAAAATTACACCCCGACAAAGAAGGAGCATAGTAAAGGACTTAAAATCTGGAAATGTGAGCTTATCCACTTTAGCCAGGCTACAAAACCCTTCAGTATCAAAATCTACGGTCCATAGCGTGGCAAAGAAACTCGGAAATTTAGTTTACGTGAGGAGGAAAGCAACTCCGAACTTGACTAAAAAGCACATAGAAAAGAGACTGAAATTCGCACGGGAAGTGATGTCCTGGAAACAAAATTGGCATCGTGTAATATTCAGTGACGAAAAGAAATTCAACCTGGATGGTCTAGATGGCTGGCAGTGTTACTGGCACGATCTGCGTAACGATAGACAGATATTCTCGAAGAGACAAGCTGGAGGTGGTTGCGTTATGGTATGGGCCGGATTCGGAAGTGCAGGAAAAACTGATATAGCATTTGTAGAAAATCGTTTAAATGCTGCTGGCTATCAGCAGCTGCTTGAACAATATTTCCTTCCACAATCAGAGCGCATTGGGGGTCTATTCTTCATGTTCCAACAGGACAATGCTCCTGTGCACTCTGCAAAGTCCACTTTTGAATGGTTTCTGGATAATGGTGTACACATTATCGATTGGCCACCTTGTAGTCCCGACCTGAATCCGGTGGAAAACTTGTGGGGTATACTCGCAAGAGCTGTGTATGCAGGCGGAAGGCAGTACAACAGTATTGCAGATTTAAAAAAGGCTATTTCCTCCGAATGGTCAAAAATCGGTACAAATTGTTTGAAAAAACTTGTAGAAACCATGCCAAATAGGATTTATGAGCTTATTCAGAAACAAGGTAGAAAAATTTCTTATTAATTCAACATTTATTCGATGCTTGGTTCAGTGGACCTATCTTTTTGAAACAGTTGTTTCATGTAATTTTCGTTTTTTTTATCATTCCTATTATTTGTATATTATTCATGTATTATTTCACATTGAATGAAGTAATGTAGTTTGTAATATAGTAATTTGTACACAATACAACCCTTTTTTACCAGCATAACTTTCGTTTTTACTGGTGGACCTATCATTTCGAAACGCACTGTATATTTAGGACGCTAGGCACGAGTGGGGACAGGTTTTTCACACGTGTTCCGTTCCTGAAAGCTTTGCATTACTGATCATTTTTGATGGGAAATCATCATAAATGCCGGAAATATGATGTTTCAGACAGGCCCGTCATTTAGGGGGGCAGGGGGGGTCAATTGCCCCCCCCCCCCGACTTTGTGAAATCAATGTATTTACATATAAGTGGTCGTGGTTTTTGCTGATTTCCGATGAAATTGTATTGCGTTTTCACCCTTTGCCCCCCCCCCCCTTAAAAAACTTGAAATGACGTCCCTGGTTTCAGAAATAAGTTTTGAATGATGAATGGATTAAGAGTTAAGTTGATAGCTTATATTTAACTACATTTAATTTATAATTTTTTTTGCTTGTTCTTATTCATGAAAGCCTGGCTTTTCCCATGATTTACGATACTTTATCATCTCATCATAGTATAAATATTTCTTATGCATATTCTTTTCAAAAATAAAAGTATTCAATAAACTTTTATTAATTGCAAATTTAATTTTTTTAAATATCGTTTTTATTTTACCAATCATTACCAATCAAAGAAACTCTTATATAACTAATCAAGTAGTTATTTTTAAATAAACGCATAATCTAAAAAAAAATCAAATGTGATGGACCTCATTTCAGAGCTCTCGGAAAATAAGTACTATGACTTGTTTTTTGAAAACCCTTTTACGTCACCCGCGTTTATTGATAAATTAACACATTAAGAAATAGGTGCAACGGGAACTGCACAGGCAAACAACACTGAAAACTGTCCACTTGAAGATATTAAATATTTTAAGAAGGAAGACGGAGGAAGTTACGATTTCCAAAACTCGAAAAATTTTGAGTTTTGTTAGATGGAACGATTTTCTTGTTTTTGTCGTGTGCCAGCCAGGCTGGCAATTTAGGGTGCGCTGCTTCACTTTTCCAACTGTACCATTATTTGGTGTGAAGTCCGACTTCCACAGTACACACATGCCATAGGGACTCGTTTATAGGGTAGGCAACCTTTCACAGAACAACACATTCATACAAGGAAGAGACAAGGACAGGAGAGAGAAAGCACATCCATGCCCAAGCCGGGACTCGAACCCGGGGCCACACCATCCATGGCAGACCACTCTGACCACTAGACAAGGTGGCCGGCAGATGGAACGACAATAGCCAACTATTAGATGGTTACGATGGTTAGATGGAACGACCATCTAACCAATATAGTGTTACACCCATAGTTCAAGCTAGACGATGGTCAAATGCTGAAAAAAATTATTAATATAAACCAACCATTTACTGTTTCCCAGAATAATAAATTTATGTATGGAACAGACCGAATGGATCAGAACTTAGCCCAATATCGCTGTTCTATTCGGTAAAAAAATGGTGGTGGTCACTGTTTCTGTTTGGTCTCAAAGAATCTGTGAAAAATGTATGACTCCTGTGCAGATTATGCTCTTCTTATGAAGCAAACAAACTGGACCTTTTTCAGTTCAGAAGATAAATCAGAAGAGAAGCCGAAGTTACTTTCCTAAGTACAGCAAGAGAGCCAAAAACAGCGTGGCTATGGGAAATTCAAAGAAATTAACAGAGTGCCTAATGAAGTGAGATTTGGTGGAAAAGATCATTTTTTTAATCGTAGTAAATCCAAAACAAATAAAATGTGCTTACTGCGGTACGAAATCTACAAGTGCAATAAATGTTTAGTAGGATTGCACGCTAAATGCTTTGAAATCTTTCATACTAAGTAACTTTTACTTTAAATATGTAAGAAAAAAATACTCATGCTATTCTTTTTTGTCATTCTGTAAGCTGATAATGTAATTTTTTTTATACAAATTTAAATTTTAAATGTTAAGGATTTATTTGAAGCACTCGTTAAACAGTCTGAGTTTAATTTTCTGGTTTCTTCAATTTTTTTATTTTTATTTATCATTTTTTTAATATTTAAATTTATTTTGAATTACATTGTTTTATTACAGTGGCTACCACTTATATGAACTGCTTTTGTTCAAAATAGTTTTTATTCAGTAAAGCTGCTAATTTAATAGAGCTGGATTGAGTTCTCTTTTTAATGATTTGATTCATTTAAGCGGTTTATTCAATTAAAAACTGATTCAATAAAGCGGTGTTAGCTGTATTATGTTATGCTACATAAATTTTTATTTTTTAATGTTTAATATACTCAGGCACATTGAAAATAGCGACCCAAGAAGAAATCGTCGGATTGATCAGCGACTGCGTCTACAGTGGTGCCAAGCCAGATCAATGTGGAATGTCACAGATTGGCAAAAGTTGTGTTTAGTGATGAGTCTCGGTTTGTTTTAGGGACTGATGATAACCGTGTACGGGTGTGGAGGCGCCCAGGTGAGCGGTACAATACCTCCCACACTGTTCTACGTCACACTGCCCGCACAGCTGGTGTAATGGTCTGAGGGGGCCATATCCTATGATAGCCGATCCAATCTAAGTGTGATGCGTGGAAACTTAACCGGCCAACGTTACGTTGATGATATTCTTCGACCCCATGTAGGACCTTTCCTAAATGGTCTCCCAGGGGCAATTTTCCTGCAAGATAATGCTCGTCCGCATACAGCAAGAGTTGCTCAAGATTTCCTACGTCATTTTCAGACTCTCCCATGGCCGGCTCGCTCCCCTGACTTATCCCCAATAGAGCATGTGTGGGATCATCTAAAACGTCAGATGCCTTCGTGTCACTCTGTGCGTGATTTGGAGTTGGCTGTTACAAATTTGTGGGCCCATCTACCTCAGGACAACATCAGGCGTCTAATCAACTCAATGCCGGACTGTGTGACGGCATGTATTGCAGCTAGAGGTGGTCCAACGCGCTATTGAAGTTGCTCTGTATTTGTGTCCTTGCACACCCTGTATTCGTTCAATTGTCTTGATTTTGAGATCAAGTGAATCTCTCATCTTTATCATTATGTGTATTAAATTTCATTTCAATCCGATGCTTTCTTCTTGGGTCGCTATTTTCAATGTGCCTGAGTGTATATGCAAATTTGTTATTAAGATGATCGATTTTGGAAAATCTAGGGGTCGAAATATTTGTAAAAAACCTGTACCCTCTCGTGCCTAGCGTCCTTTTAATAGGACGGTTACATTATATCAAATAAAAATTTTAATTTTGGATCAGGATTTTTTTAAATATTTTTCCAGTTCATTTAATACCTAAACACATGTTATGAGTCAAAAATGGTTTAAAAGTTCGGAGTTGAGCATTAATGGGTTAATGCCCTACCATTATCATGCTGGGAATAATAATATAAAATAAGCATGCCAGAGTCAAGAATGGTTCGTAATAACCAAAAAATACCATTACAATAATTTAATTTGATTTAATTATGTCAGTTCCAAAGAAGTTAAAATAAAAATTTTTTGATCAGCGTTTTCTCAAAATCACGTTTTTTTGTCTTAGTGTGTTTCACTTGCAACCCCACGATATGTTAACCTACATCCAAACAAATCAAAACCCTGTAAAATTAGTACCTTAATTCAAAATCTATCAGGTTTTTTGCTTCCGCAATAGTATGCTCTTAATTTCTTACACTCTTTCTTTCGCAACAAATCACGTTAAATTGAATGTTAAATAAGCATGTAATTAGCGTAAAAATACTCGTACCCATAAATAAAACCAATTATAGAATACAGCATAGTTAATAATTAATGTGCGCAATTTCATATATCGCAGTTTTTTATTAATGAAAAAGCACTATCAATCCTGTGCACCATTTTTTCTTCTCTAATCAACGCAATTACCACAAGATATATCTAAAGGTGATAAACATACCCTTAATGCTAGTATAAAGTAAAAAATAAGTGCTTAAAAACATCTATGTATTTCAGTCATAGGTAGAAGATGCATATTTTTATGACCGCAGTGGTGGTGGTAGCGAATGGCATTTTTAATATGCTGCAAAACATATGGCGCATCTGCCTCAGGTAAGTGCGTGGGGATTAATTTCGCATTTCGACTGTCGAGCTTTGGATGTTTTCAAAACCTTTTTCTGCCAATATTTCGACTGATCCGTGGAAATATTCAAAAAATATGGAGCAACTTGCAATGAGAGTGATTTTTTTTTTGAATTGACTTGTTATGAGCAACATTCCGTTGAGTATTGCTTTTTGCGGAGTTTTTAATATTTTTTTTTCTATAGGAGTCAATTTTTTTATCCAATGTGCTTGAATTTAGATTAAAAGTTTCACGATATTTCATTTTTAGCTTTTGAAATTAAAACTACCAGCTTGCGAACTTATTATGCATTAATTTCCTCAAAACAGTAAATCAAAAAGATTTGGGCATTTCGAAAATTACCAGTTTTCTAATTTCTTCAAAAACAAAAGACCAATTGTTTTGTAACAAATTCTCATACAAAGGACTTAAATTAACACATTCCTATACAATCAAAATCGCAAAATAAATTGAATCGTTTATTTCGAAAAGGTAACATCTCTATTTTGATCTCCTCTGTCTCTTTAGAAAATTAAACAGCGCACGGTTATATTCTTGAATGTCATAATCAATGAAAAAATGCCTTTAGTTAAGTACACAATTACTGCAATAATTTACCAAATAACCATTGATTATGACATTCAAAAATATAACCGTGCGCTGTTTAATTTTCTAAAGAGACAGAGGAGATCAAAATAGAGATGTTACCTTTTCGAAATAAACGATTCAATTAAAGGGACTAAAAAAACAAACAAACTGCAAAATCGGAAACGTATCATCCGTTATCGTAAATAGCTGAAAATAATCTGTAAATTTTAGTAATTATTGTAATACTCGTATTAGCATGTACTCTTAGGAGGTCCGAAAAAGCTAATATATCACGAACATATCATCATTTCTTTCCTTCATTATCCAGTTTTCTGCTAATTACAATAAGATATTTCCTTCAAACCTCACAAAACTTTTCGAACACTTGCCAGCAAACAAGAGGAACATTGTACTAAAATGTGAAATAAAAAGATAAAAATTTGGTGAAATATGAATATTTAGGTATTACGCCAGTTGCAAATTTAGCCTTTTACTTATTTCGGAATACATAAGTAAAAGATTGAATTTGCAACACAGAATTCCTAACTCTTTGAATCATTGGCAACCCTTCTCAATGGATAATGCGTTGAAAAAAATGAGAGTGCCGACTCTTTGAACAAATAAGCTCGTGAAGACGATCAACCGGTTAACAACTCTTACACTTGCAGAAGCAAAAGCAGGGCCAAAAGAGGCTCCTCATACACATCACCAGTTAGCACCAACTTCAACTGCCCTAGAACTTTGACATTGACATAGCAAGACCATGCACCAAGCATGACAGAAGAATGAAGATTCTCCCGCGGACAGACTAGGGCATACGTTCCCCGCAGAAACTATGTGGATGTCTGAACTTGAGACCCATTTTGACATGATTTTTGACCATAACCATAACTCAAGCAAAAACGGGGAATTCTTTGCAACTGCAGTAGTGTAAGAAAAATCATAGAGTGCAAGATGCTACCACGTTATTCGAGAATATAACTTATATCGCAGTTTTTTATTATAAAAAGAGATAACTTATGCACATGATTTGGAAATCTCCAATCTGTATTGGGGACAGAGCTAGTTGTAGTTGATAACGGTCCCTGACCACTGCTGCTATACTGCATAATTTAAAAAAAAAAAAAAAACGTTGCACTGATGGCTTACCTATGGTTTGAACTATGCCAACACTTTATGCAAAACGCTTAAGAAATCCATTCAAATACCATTTTCTCTCATTGCCTCATATTTTCAACCAAGTGCTACAGACCTGAATGGGCTAATGGGGATAAAAATAAATAACTTTTAACTAGAACCTTCTAATCATTTTTTAGTTATTATTATTATTACTTAATACTTCTTTTAGCACAACTCAAGTGCTGTAAGGCGACTTGTGTAAAATCTAAATAACGTAAGTTTCAGTCTGTTCTTCTCATAGCCAATATTTAAAGCAACATTTTTTTTCAGTTCAAAACTATATTCGCGTTTTATACAGGAAAAAACTAACGGTAGAAATTACTCAAGCTTAAACGAAAAACTAAACTAACACGCAAACAGCATTCATGCAGGGATTGAGTTTGAAGAAAAATGTACTGAAATAAGGCATAAAAAAATGCTTCAGAAAATCTTCTATTTACATAAATACATAAGTAAAAAAATCTATGCACATGGGAATAACCCCGCGTTATTTTTATTGCGATGAAGGGGATAAGGCTTGAAATACTAGATTGGAAAAAATGAAGCCTGGGAGACTTCTGAAATAAAAGTTTTGGAACTGGGGGAGAGAAAGGAGAAAAAACTTCCAAATCCCAATTCAGAATTTCCTGATTCATAACAGCTCTTATGCTGAAAAAAAGGGGGTAAAATCCTCCGATTCGAGGATTGGAAATGGGATGCTTTAGAACTTTAAAATCCGGGAACTGATCAATTGGAGCATTGCGTTAAAAAATGTGAAAAATCCTTCTCACGGCCATTTGCCATTAAATGAATCCCAACTATTTCCCAAAGCAGTGACTCCGCTTGCAACTTAGCATACTGATAACCCATGTGCAGGCAAGTAAGACTTCATACATTTTTGTATTTTGTTAAAAAATCACTTTTGAATTTTCTTATTTTCTTTTCTATGATAATGCAATTATGAAAGTGTGTTCTAAGGATTCTTGAACTGTATAAAACTTCGAAAAAAATAAAGTTTAGGAGTTAGCTAATTTATGTGCTGTTATTTTTTTTTCATGCCACACACATCATCCCCGTGGCCAAGATTTTATAAAAGAAAGGATTTTAGTGTTTTTTACCCTTAACTCGTATTGTCAGAAAAACATATCAGCTTGTCACATCATTTACTTCTGCGTAAAATATTCTATTTCTGACCACAAACAATGACAAACCAAGGAGCAGGGTTAGGAGTCAACCCTTGGCAAGAATCCCTATAAAAAACGGTTTTTTCTGGCAACGAAACTATAAAAACCGTTGGTCAATTTTTTGACATTTTCCAGCACGATAAACTTAAATTGTTTATTATTATAACCTTTAAATTGGGGTTTTTATACTTAACAGTACAAATTTTAAAGTTTGATAAATTTAAAACATTGTTTCTATTATAGAGATAAATCGAGAAGTGAAAATTAAAATGACGAAACTCATTCATTAAATATGATTGATTTTATGAACTTCTAAGTCATTAAAAATTCATGTCGAAAAGGATATAACAAGTGAAGAAACTTTTCTGATTATGCAAATGCGAGAAGGAAACTCATGAAGCGCTAAAAATTTGTAGCAAAACAAAATCTTCTCGCTCGAAAAATTTGGGGCCTTTAAGATTGTAAGTTACATACTGCGCCAGTTTTTGGCTTAAAATTTTCGTAATCAACATCGGAAATCTTTCTTCGAAACACTGCAAAGAGAAAAGTGGTTGTTGGAAATAAAATGTGGTACTTTTTATTTAATTTTATTGTATCCAAGAATGATTAGAAGACAAATTCTACTAATTATCCGCATTAATTTCGCAAAATATTTTTGATGTGCAACTAATAACATCACAATATTCTTCTGCATTTTTTAAAAGAATGATTGCTTTAGGGTTTTTTTTCCATAATAACAGTTCTCAAAAAATATTAAATGGAAAACTTGGAAAATAATGAATTTATGTTTGACCTTGTAAATATTTTTAGTCACAAAAAAAAAAGAAAGAAAATAAAAATAAAAATGAAACTCCGTGGTTTAATTACAAATGACAATCGATTTTCTGCAAGATTTTTACACACTCTAAATGCAACCAAGCTGACTGTTTTTGGTACTTTAATGTTGTTGTAACATGCATGTTATTGTAATCTGCCATGGGATGTTAGAGTGCAGTACATGCAAATTTTGTACCTGTTTTTTGCACTTTTGTGTCATTCTGTACTTTGGTTTTACTGTAAAAACCATCGTATTAGATTTTTATTAAAAAACCAAAACATTAAAAAAATATTAAATTTTAACATTTCCCTATTTTTAATATTTAATTGAAACGTGTTTCTTCAAACCTCTCAAAATTTCATTCCTGCAGATACTGCCCTTTGCCATCACATAGCAATGATGTACACAAACTGATTAAATGAGCACAGTTCCTTTAACTGAACTTGTTTCAACTTTACAACGATATCCTAACATCACAAGTTAAATTTTCAGATAATATCATAAATAAGTAAAATCTGTATTTGGCTCTTAACTTTTTTCAATTGAATTTCTCTAAAGCAATTCGTAGTCCAACGCTCAGAGCAGTTGGATAACTATTTTGGACGCAAAACAAAAAGTAATCTTTTAAAATAAGATTTCTTTCCTGTTTAGTATGCTGGAAATTTAACTTTATAGCCTTTCGTAAAAAGTGAAAGAAAAAATCTTGAGACAAGGCAGTGTTGAAATTAATTACAGTATTTTAGATGGGTCGTTAAAAGTTTATCCCATAACTTGCACTTCAAATCGTAAAAATGTAATAAATATATTTTTCCTTTAGGTTTAACCCTATCTTGAACAGTCAAATTCACGGATCGCAATGCGATTGCAGCAATTTATTAAACAGTAACACAAAGTGTTCATTTATATCGAAAACACGTGTTCTACTATTTGTTACGCTTACTTAAACTGAGTACACCTCTTTCTTTTCGCTTGTTATAAAAAGAGAAAGCTTTTTTACCTTTGCTTAAATCTTAGAGTGACAATAAAGTAATACTCGCCTGAAAGACGACATATTTGACCACTTTTTTCGAAAAATGGATGTTTGTATAAGCACTGAAAATGTTTTTTACTTCATGCAAATATCATTATCAATTCCTACCTTTGCAATGTAAAAATAACTTAAAATATATTAATAAATAAAGTGTAGTATTATAAAATAAACATACTAAGATTTTTTTTCATTACAAAATCATGGGTGTTATGAGATTACATTTGTGTGTATACAACATTTGTTGTATGCATACAACTTGTTTTGATTTTAAAAACTTGCTAAGCTTACGAGTATGTATTTTTTTGTTCTGCTCAGTTATTTTTTTGTCACGATATTCGAGACTTTCTTTAAAATTAGCTTTAGTAACGACACTAAATTCTACACTGTTCTGAAAATTATAATACTGCTCTGATAAAAGGAAACATAGTGAGTTATGTAGTAACTCTAAGTTGCCGTAAAGAAATTTCGAACCTTTCCAAAGCACACCTCGTTTTACACGTTTAAAGAACACTACTTGATTATCATCTGTTAAAGTTTTAACCACCATTCTGAGTATAAGCATCCTTTGGTTGTTTATTTTCGCTTTTCACCTAAAAACGAAAGGCGAAAGCCAACAAGGGAAAATAAGTTGAAGTGATTAGAGAATAACGTACAAAAAAAAAAGGAACAAAAAGTACACATACCAATAAATCGTATCACCCGCTATTATAATTGTTATCTTATGCTATTATGGCTAAAACAATATCTTGTGAGTTACTGAATTCACTGCAACATAGAAAATGTATATTTTAAGCTTAAACAGAAAAAATAAAGCATTATAAAAAAGTTTAATGAATGAATTTCTCTTCCGTTTCGATTATTTTGAAGCTTTGCTAGAAGTAATTTAGCCGCACTGAGAATTATAGTGTTAAAAATAACTACATGTATAAGATTAATATATTAATAAAAGTGAAGCTAAAAACAAAGTAAATCTAACTAATCTTATGTTGAAGGCTCGCCACGTTCCCCTTCCATGATTTTATACACAAATACCATACTGAGGAATGTTTTCTTACGGATGTAGTCATAATTAACCCATTCACTGACCCAAGCGAAAAA